>WEIT01039543.1:48704-95198 GCA_013389985.1 Dryoscopus gambensis
TTTTTTTTTTTTTTTTTTTTTTTTTGGTAGTGTCTTCAAAAGCTATGTCTTAAATAAATGAATCCAACTGTTTTTAGCTAGTGATTATGGAAATGCTTCAGACATCCATGTATCTGAGTGAATAGGAAGGCCCAATGCATAAATTTAGGGGTGTACAAACTAGCCACCAGAGACAAAACTGAAGAAGGCACAGGTGTGGAAACTGAACAAGAAGGCACACCGTAAGGATAGGATCAAAAAGGAAGGATTAATTGAGGCAAGGAGAAATCCAGCGAGGCAGCATTTGCCCAGCTGACTATGGTAAATGAGAAACGGGTCTTTGAGGGAACTTTTGATATAATAGTTAAAAATTAAAAGTAACCTAATGTGGATAGTTACTGATCAAAAAGTACCACAACTGCTGTTACTTGATATGTAATTCTATTACAGGTTGGAGTTGCAAGGCCGTTTTTAAAACACTTCAGTTCTCCAGATTAATGTTGTTAATCACTTTTCCTGCTACTCTTTTGAATCTGCTGAGTTAGAACACTATTGTGGCACTAATAATCCTCTGCACCTCAAACTGATAAACAAGGTGCCTTCCAAATACAGGTTTAAATCTATTGATTAACCTTTGCTTAGAACATAAAAATGCAAATTTTACGAAGTATGGTACAGAAAAATATATTCCTGGAAGGCAAGTGGGGTGGATGACTGCGTAATGCTCTGAAAGTGTCATAAGAGTGCCTGGCTGCTTGGTTTTATACGGTTTTGCTGTCAACAAAGCGCAATGATGAGTTTAATTAGTTATGGGCTTCAAAATACGGGAGAATTGCTCCTTAGTAATCAGTGACTGTAAGACAAGACTTTAATGCAACACAACCCATTTGAGTGCACCCATAATAAAGCCACGTCTCTGATATTACTTAATAGGGAGACTGAAGCATTGACACCATTTGGATGAGAGGATTTTTAAGTCCAGGGATTCCAAAAATCATACTTTTCTGTGTCTGCCCTTTGAATTTTGAGCTGTTACTGCGGTGCACAACATTGTGTGTCTGTGTTTGTGTGAAAGAGAGGAAAAAAAAGGTGCTACTAGTGTTTCAAATTATATTACGGTCATGTTAATTCCTACAGCACATTCCCCATATGGCTCTCACCTCTTTCCCAGCAAATAGAAGCATATTTCATTATTTCTTCTTCATAAACAATTTCTTTCTCATCATTTCTTCTGGTCTTGCTTCTGTCTAATCAGTGTTCTTAGTCTTGAATCACAGAATATTCTGAGTTAGAAGGGACCCACAAGAATCATCCAGTTCAACTCTTAAGTAAATAGCTCATCCTAGGACTGAACCTGCAACTTTGGTATTTATTAGCACCATGATCTAACCAACTTTGATCCTACATAAGTTTCCGCACCACTCCCGAGCCAAACTCAGTTCTGCTCCTCTTGTATTTCCCTTGTGTGCTTAAACCCTTCTCCAGTGCTGGGAAGAATTAGGTATAGCAGAGTCTTCTCTGCTGTGCTGGGGCAAGGACTGTATGTAGTGCAAAGAGAAGGGGCAGGAGCAGAGGGTTTGCAGGAACTACTTTTCCTGCTCCTGCTCTCTTCTCTTAATAGTGTTAACTGAGATCTCCCCAGTATCTGCACCAGCTCTGATCTGCCAGTCTTTACCGTGAGGGGAGTAAGGGGGTCCAGACAGTCTCAGGTGGTTGGCTTGCTTTCGGGTTGGTTATGTACTGGAAAGCTGAAGCTTTTGTTTTCAGCTGCAGCCATGCTCCAAGCTCATTTGGCATGTGGAGAATTTGAAGGAATGGCAACACTTAAGATCTTCAGGAAAAGCCTGAGGGAAGATGGTGATGGCTTCACGCAAGTTTGTCTTCTTTTTGAGAGAATGCTATCTGTGGTTATCCAGGAAGTGCCAGGCAGCAATGAGTGACCCCAGAAACTGAACAGGAAATAGTTCTACCCGTGGATCTCTCTTGAGATCCAGCAGCTCTGGATGTTATTGCTATTTGTTCCATTACAGTGTTGTCTTTTGAGTTCAGAACAAAATGTTTCAACTGAGCAATGAGTTGAAGGCACAAGGACTGAATCTGAGGATATCTTTTGATGTGATATAAAATTAGTGATGACAGCTAGTAGCCACAAGAGAGTGTACTGCATAATGTTCTTGTTATGATACCAGACTAAAACTTTTGAAGTTTAGAACCTGTCTCAGAATTTCTTCGTGATTTCACAAATAAGGGCATTTACCACTCTATCTGCATCACCCCTAGATAACATCTGATTCTCAGGACAATGGTACAATATTCCCTGCTATGCATGGAGTAGCTAACAGAGGAATTCGCTGAATCTGGAAAGTATTTAAAGGAGCTAACCAAGCCAGTTAAAAAAAAAAAATCCAAACAGGTGAACCCCACTTTTAATCATAGTGAAGTACCTTTGTTTGGACTAGGTCCAAATGTTAGGTGTAAAGCCAGTGCTTTGTCTTGAAAAAAAATGAAGTAAAGTCCTTGGGACTGATATCTGGGAAGGAGGGATCTGTTTTCAAGTCTTTATTCTGACTCAGAATAAAGGTAGGGCAGGCCAGCAGTATGACATGATTGCCACCTACCTAAGGTTCATGGGCAGGCCATCTCGGCCACTCTTAAAGCTGTTTCATTTCTCGTAAATTATTAACTTGGCTGTGAGGTAGAGGACTATTAGCTGCCCTCTCTCTTGCTTCATGAATCACTACATGTGTAAATCTTTATGTGGATTTAGTCCTTAGGGAATTACCACAATAGGAAGCAGAAGAATAGTCCAGTGCTTGGATAGCAGTAGCCAGTGGTGTGAAGAATTGTCAGGTGTTGCTGAGTTAGCTTTCATGAATCTAGATGCTTGTTGGTTCTCAGGTACTATAAGAACATCTTGGTGTTAGATGGTCCCATAGTGAAGCCATTAGCCCTAAGAATGGTAAACATTTTCCCCATATAATATATGGCAACACTTAGAGACATTTCTTTACCAAGCAGTTGTCCATGTGAGCTTGAAAAACAAGCAGAAATGAAAACAGCAAAGGATAGATACAGAAGTAGCTGACTGGCATATCCACACAGAATTCAGCCACCATTTCTTTGGCAGAGACAAATACCTACCTGCAACTTTCCTGTTTGTAGAAACCCGAGAGACACCTTAAAATAGCCAGCAACTAAGTGGTTAGGGAAGTCATTTAGGTTAAAGCAATGCGTGTTCATATTTCTGTGTGATTAAAATCAAGCTATTTAAATCTGTATGATAGCAAAGGCCCCAGGCTGAATGAAAGTTGGGCTTTCTCAGTCTCCTTTGCTAAATATTTGTTGCAGGAGTAGAGAGCCAGTGGTTCAATCTATTACTCATTTGTGAAGGTGTGGGGGTTGTGAAAACATGAAGTTTAGGATCCATTCCTGTGAATGTTGAATACTTACACCAAGTGGAACAAGTGTACTGGCAGAGACTGAAAAAGATTCACCTCAAGGTACATAGCAACTCAATTTCAGGTGGAGCAGAGCCTTCAAATCCTGGGCCCAAATCCCAAGTGATCACCTGCTGAGTAGCTAGTAGCAATTTTGAGGTCACTAGCCCCTAAATAGAGCATAGAGGCACCTACAAAGCAGTTACCACTGGAGAGCCTGAAGATGCCAGCTACAATGCAGAGCTGCAGAGCATAGTTAAGCTCTGCTAAACTCAATTAAGTTACATCAGACCTGAATGATTTGTTTTTAAACGATGTAGCTGTACATACAGCTGGAACAACTGTGCAATGCCATTACACAAATAAATGACGTGCAGAAATAAAGTCAAGCTGTGGGTGGGTTTCTCACCTATAATCTTCCTCACCATTTGCTTTGCAATAAAAGGGAGCTGTCAGAGACTGCCAGTGGGAGCTGTGTCTCCCAGCCTTGCCCTCCCTTATCATATTTCTGAGCAAAGCCGGCTGCTTAAGCAGCGTCTGGTGTGACTGACCTTGTATCTGAGGTCAGTCAGAGACCTGCAGAGCAACCTGTTGATTCACTCTAACAAACACAGGCAGTAACTTTCAAGTTTGCAGCCCTCGATGCCCTCGCTCAGATGGACATGGGAGGGTTACTTTAGGTCTTGGTTTAGATGTCTGTTAATTTACTGTACAGTTCAGCAAGTTGCTGTGGCTCAGGGCAATTTTAGCCTGAGAAATGAGGGATGGTGAAACTGCCTGCACACAGACATACACAGGGGTGCACAATATGGTAGGAGGAGGATTTGGAGTGCAATAGGATATGTCTGTGAGGAGCAGTGAAGTAGAATGGGAGAACATAAGATCATGTTGTAAGAACATGTGTTTCTGGAGTAATTCAAACCTTATCAGCACAAGGAAGTATTTGCCAGTGTAACTTCAATTGGTATTGCTATACCAGGAAACCCTCCTAGCAAGTATAAAGATCGTATTACTTTCCACGAGGAAATAAAAGCTTATCTTGTTGGAATAACTGTTGTATTCTGGCCCAACACAGGCTGGCAATCTTGGAAGGAGAAGTGAGACCTCTCTTTATCCTTTCACTTCTATGTAAGTCAACTTCAATCATGAAATGGAATTAATGTTTCTTATCCTATAGCTCCCAGGAATACCGAGACAAGTCACAACTTAAGCTTTGTACAAACTTTCCAAAAGAAGATGTCTAATGCACTCTACTGATGCAGTGGTGTACTGTTAGCATGCTGTGAGCACTCACACAGCCCCTTAGACTGCCTCTTGTCTCTAGCTGGTGACAGCAGTTGAGGAAAATTAGGTGTGGTCTACTTGGCTGCCAGTTACTCGGAGATAATCTAGTATCCAACTATTGAATTTCAACAGGGAAACAAATGTTTAATCACTCCCAAAGCTTAATCAGGCTCATCACACTAAGCTCTAGCTAGTGCGTGTGGCTGTAGGCGTGTAGTCCTGTGTGACAAGACAGAGGCAACTTTGGTAAAAGCTTTTGGTGTATGAGAAACCCAGGGAATCACCATCACTGTACAGATACCACAGAACCATTCCAGTCTTCCTTCTGCTGTTCTTTAAAATGCTTAGTTTGCCTGGAAAGGGCACTGTAGTGTAGCAGACTGATTTGTTAAAGATCAGGCAAAGACAATCTTAGCCAGTATTAGACGGCTATACACAAATTAACCAAAGGACTTCATGATTTGTCTGACTCACTTTTAGAATAAGATGGATTTCACCCAATAGTGTGTATGTCATTCATGTGGTTGTACAGGAGGCTCTGGCATTGTGCACGTTAAAATGTCAGATGGGTCATCCTAGAAGTCTGTACCCACCCTGCACCTAGGCCTCTGAGTAGTCTTCTGTGTGGATGGCAATAAAGCAATCACTTTTGCTTTTATTTTAAGTCAGTTTCACATTTTGGTATTCAGGCACTTGGCAGCTGTGTAATGTTTGGTTTGCAAACACTCCCAGGGAAGGGCTCAATCCAAACCAATTATTTTCTTTACGAAGAGATAAAAACTCAAACATTTTTCTTTGCTCTCACATTTTGTAAAATATCTTTTTGTTTTTATGTCCCAAAAAGGCCCAGGCTCTGTTCCTATACCCTTCATATGTTTAAAGATCTCCTCTTCCCACACTTTAGCCAGGATTATTATGTGGCTCTGTGCTCAATTTTGATGGAGGTAGAAGTATTTTTAAAACTCTTCTTCAGCAGCCCAGACATTTTTGAAGCTGGAAAAGGCATGGATACATCCAGCCTGTGCATCACAGGCACGTGGACTAAGGCTGACCTATTGCTACCTAAGCTGGTATGTCTGAGTGATGCACAGCAGCTTTTTGGAGAAGCTGGCTTTGGTTTAAAAGCAGCAGATTTCCTAGGAAAGATGCTCCCTCCCAGGTCCTGTGCTGCACTGGGACCCTCACACTTCGTGCTGCTCTGCTGCTGGGCTAGGTATCTCTATGCCTGTGCTTTGCTGGATGATGTAAACATGCCAGCAGGCACCACGTAGCACTGCTGCCACCACTGCTTTGTTGCCGTGCAGTGGAGAGTGCTGTTCTTAGGAGCCTCCAAAGAGGAATCACAGGGAGTGTTTAAAGCAAGCACTGTCTCTGTTTATAAAAGCCAGGTCTCACTTCAGCTGTTTTCCCATTGAGAAGTTCTCTGTTAAATGCAGTCTTCATGCTTCCTCCCACTCATGAAAGTCTAGAGATCAAGATAATCTACTTCCAAGATAATGGAAGAATACTAAATATATGCCAGATACTTGATGGGATAAATGAGCATATTGTGATTAAAGGAAGTGAATCATATCTTCAAACAATGTAAATTTGTACAAACTTACCTTAGCCAAGAATGTATGCCCACGGTCATATTTTCAACTGGAATTGAAAGTTAACTAGTGAATGGGAGAGATTTCGGTAGCAGGTCAGTCGGGCTTGTCCAGTCTTTCTCATGCTGGAGGCCAGGTAGGAGCCCTGGGCTTCTTCCACTTAAGCCCCAGATCTCATAGTGGTGTTTTACACATTCCTGATGCAAGAGGGACCCCTTTGATTTCCACTTCTACTTTTCCTTTTGTGCGCACACTGCAGCTGCTACATCCACTGAAGCAAGAGAGACTCCCTGTGATGCAAAGCAGGCACTGAATCTGGACAAGACCACTTACCTGTTTGAAGTAGTTTGGTCAGCCTATGCTGTTGTTCACAAAGTGTTTCATCTGGGATGTTCACATTCTCATTTGAACAGTTAACCCAAATATAGGGGTGCTTGTAAGGCAGCCCAAGAGCTGCTTCCAGCTCATTGATGAGTCCGTCTGTACCCCGGGCAGTTTCTCTTTTTTAATCAAATGGTTTTAAATTTTTATTTGACCATATAATTCAATATTCTTCTGTTCAGAAGCTGGACAAACCTGTCTTTTGTTTGGTTTCTCCAATCTCTCTGAGGGCAGAGACACAAGATAGAGGAGAATAACTGTTTTGATTCTTTCTTAGTTTTTGGTGTTCCACATAGACATTGTTGAAAGGCTTTACTACTCCATATCTTTTGAGTATAGACTTCTGCGAAGAATAATAAAGAATGAGTAGACTAAGGCCTGATGAATGACTCCAAATGGATAGGAAAACAGCAATCCTAGCACTACCAGAGATGAAGAAAGCAGGTGAGAAGGAATCAGCTCAAAAACAACATCATCAGACACCAAAAGCAAATAATGTCATCTGCATAGACTAAGTTGTTTTAGGTTTTTGTTTGGTTCTGTGGTTTGGGTTGGGGGTTTTTTTGTAATAGATACATTAGATGGTTTAGTCTCTTCTATCTTTTTCCAGCTAAAATGTTTTCAATCTTTTTCTTTAAGGATCATTTGCTTCATCATGTTGGAGAATGCAGAAATCAATGTGTTGGGTTTGTTTGATGCTGATGTCACACTAAATAGCAGACCTCTGGCATTACAGAAAGTGCCAATTTAATTGGAAAGATCTAATTTTCCATTTTCTGGATCTGTGAAATATGATTTTAGATATAAATGAGAGTCAGACCAAAGGGGATTATCCAGATTTATTAATTTAAATTATCATCAGTGTCTGAGTGGTTACTCTTGTGTCAATTTCTAAGTGATTTTTAAGGTGGATAGATTGGGAAGCAGACAGATAGCTGTATAAACAGGTTAGTGGGTGAAACATGAGCATAGCTCAGAAGTCATGGTTGCCTAAACGGGAGAGCAGAAATGGAGGGAGCCGCTGTATGCAGGGATGCCAATTAAGCCATCATGGGCAATGGTGGGTTTAGATCCATCCCCCTTCTCTTGATCAGCCCATCAAAATGCAGGTCTGTCCCTGGGGCCTGAGATAGGTCCCTATCCCTCTATTGAGATTTCAGCTATGGAATTGCTGAGAGCTCCCTCACCTGACATCGTGCTGTTTTGGGGGGAAGGCCTTTCATTCAGGGCTGCCCAGGCATTTCAGGGCCACACAGCAGCTGAGTCCTGAAGGCTATTCAAGGATATTTTGTGTAATGAGAACCTGGAAATGAGATCTGCAGAGCAACTACTCAGAGGTGAGGCAAAGTAATGCCAGTGGCAAAGTGCACTGAGGTTGGTGAGGCAGTGGTAAAATCTAACTCACCCTGTCTTCTTGCAGAGTTTACAAGTGTTATGAAGTGAAGATGTGTGGCAGTATTTCCCAGCTTCAAATGATGTAGGTTATCCAGGCTATAAAATGCTTTGGTTTCCTTTGGTTTCTGTAAACAGCCACAAATATGTGTCTCTTTCCCCACTGCTCCATTTATTGATGCCACGCTGAGGCCTGCTGTTATCCCACTGTTTATTGTTACAGGTCTCAATGGCTCTGAAACAAGGACAAAACACCCTGTTTATTGGAGCAGGCATTTTCCATTACCTTCAGTATCCCAGTCTTTTCCCTCTCTTTATACATCTTTTGCAGCCGTGCAGCATAAAGGTTACCTGATCCAGGCTTTCCCCCCCTCCTCTGGTGGGAATTTCGTGATACTCTGGAAAGAGGGGATGCTTATAAGAGTCAAGAGATGCCCAAGCTGTCTTGCTCTTGGGGAATTCATATGTACCAGGTGTGCATCACTTCAGGTGATTTGTGAATGCTGGCTCTGCCTGCCCTTTCGTTATGTCAGAGCTGCCTGAAAGAACTGGCCTTGGCCTGTGTGGTATTTTGTATTGTACTGTTGTTGGTGAACACTGGGTTATCGTGGATTACTTTATTATTCCGTATCACTCATGCACACTCGTGCAGGCAAGCCAGGTATCCGTTTGGATCCTGTTTTCTGCTATAAAAGCATGCATGCCTACATGTAAATCTACACTAAAAAAGCTGCATTCATACAGTAAATCTCAGCTTTCTCTTTGCCTGCTTTACTTGAGGCAGAACATCTCATGTTAATCTCAGCAATGTGTTGTGGAAAGATGAGTGCAAACCAGTGAACTGTGTGGTTGGCTGGTAGTTTAGAGGACTGGATTCTGTTCTGTTTTCATTTTGACCTGGTGCTTGACCCTGGGACCTCTCTTTGTTCATCTTGTCTATTCAAATTGATGGGTTTCACTCAAGTCTGCACTGAATGTAAGTAGTCAAGTCAAGGGAATCAGGGTTTCAGAGTAAGTCTGCATTGCAGTTTTAAGCTGTGTTCCTGCCTGCGCATTTACCTAAATCCACTACTGTGTCTGCACAAAAATCTTGCTTATGTGGCTTGGATTAAGTGATAAAGCTCAAGCTATTCCCAGCTGCTAATCAGTGAATTCCTGAGAGTGCCTTTTGTTATGTATTCTTGGCTTGACAAGAACTGTTGGCTAAAATTCCTTGTCTCCCAAGGTACCCATCCTGTGCCTGGGGTCACAGGAGCTGCTGGTTCATCTAAGCAAGAGCCAAGGAAGCACAGCAGGCACCAATGTTATTTGTGAGATACATACATACATTTCTCTACAAGCAGTACAATTTTTGTCATCCAGTTGTGGGCCAGTGTACCTCACTCATGTAGCAAAGTGAAGCATCCCAGTGTGAGTGACTGCAGGAATTTCCGAGTTGTCCTGCTTTCTCCTGCCCTCTCACTCACAAGCGTGGTAGCGGTGCTGCACCAGGTCAGAAGTCCTGCAGAGTCCTTCCAAAATGCTCCCATCAGCCTCGGACCCACTCCACACTGGGCCTTTTCCTCATTTTTAGCCTGTGTGTGCTAACTAATATAAATTACTTCAGCCATTAGCAAAGAGATGTACTGGTTTGATATAAAAACCATTTCTCTCTCAAATTTTGGGATAGCTGAGTGTTGCAAAAGTTAAGTGTTTCACATCCTGTCTAATCCATGACTGATGCTGGTTTGAGTCTCTTTTCTTGGCAAGGTAGTACAGGAGTTGTTCTTTCATAAATTTCTTAACAGTTTAATAATATTTTAAGAGAATATGATTCATCACTCTCATTACTAGGGAGTTTTTGTCAGTAGTCAATGATTATTGCTGGCAAAAATCAAGTGTTTCATGTCTGAAAACTAACATTTTTGTTGCCCTCAATTTCTCAGCTAGTGTATGAGGATACTCACATTGATGACAGTTTTGCTGACAAGTTGAGATGTAGGAAGATCCACCTGAACACCCTTATTTGTCCACAAATGTTACTGTTTCCCGACACCATTAGGGGCCCCAAAACTTCAAGATACAGATCTGATCAGTGATGTGTTCTATCCAGGAGACAAACATCTCTTATTCACCGAGTAAATGAATCACTCTTTTTAAAGTCATTTGCCCACTGGATTATAATGTAACCTTTACCTGAGAGTGTGAACCAGGAACCTGAACGATGACCAGATGGTTAAGGAAAGTAAATGGTGTTTCCTCATTCCTTCCAAGTGCTTGTGCAGAAAATTTGCATTGTAGCTCTTGTTTAGCTTGCGTACTCATAAGCCTTTCACCCTTTCCTGGTCTGAACCACAGTTTGTGTGGTACTACCAACATCATTAAAAATTAGATCATCTGCTTCTCCAGAAAAGGGTGGACAGCCAAAATCCTTTACCTCAGAGTTAGCTGGCTCCTGAATGGTGCATTCTTAGAGCGTAGCAAGTTGCAAGGAAGAAATGTACCTAAAAATACCTATCAAACTGTCCATCAGATGCCCTTCATTCTGTGGGTGCTTGGAAGAACTAATGGTTCAAAACAAGGTTCAGAAAAAAAGATCATGTTAGTTGTAACTGTTGACATTGGTGAGGTTAGATCTAGGGTTCCTATTTCTTGTCTTTTTCTAGGTCACAGAGACTTTCATGGCTGTGAAAAGTGTTGGATCAGTTCTCTGAATTGTTTTCCATGACATTTATGTGCAGTCTGAGACTTTTGTTAAACTAATTTTCAAGATGACAAGAATTAATTTTATTTTTTTATTGTCTGTGCTGCAACTGCGCATTATTTCCTGGGAGCCTGCCTAGCTGTAAGTGACTTGAGGACTGAAAAGTCAGTATTACAGATAGGAGTAAGGCTCAGAAATCCTGTCTCTATGACAGTTCTTCCAGTCTTAAAATATTGCTTACTCAGCAATGCTTTTTGCTAATGTATGTTATCCAGATTTCTTTAAAGACAAATATCATGACAATTTTTAAAAAAACATTAGCCCACTCTCATGCCTTGAGAAACCTTTTCATTCTGCTTTGTAGGCCAGATCAATTCTAATACCCAGACAAGTTGCTCATGGGAAGAAAACCCTCATTAACCTCAAATTAGACCCAACTGATGAGATTTTTAGTTATGATTATATCAGTGAAAGCTAAATTATAATCAGATGATGTTACAAGTACCTGGCAGAGGGAGGTGAGATTCACCCAGTGCAGACACATCTGAACTAGATACTAAGTGCCTGTGATAGATGATGGAGAGAAAAAATACATGGCTAGGGCATGATTAATTTCACTCTCAAGTTGTTGATGAAAAAACAGCAGATAAATCTGACTATAAAACTATCTATTTCCATTAATTATAAAATGAACTTAGTATGACTACCTTAGATAGAGATTCACATCACAAACATCCAAGGTTGGTGAGATCCCTCAGAGAATGAGATCCTACAAATATGAATGTGAATACAAATGTGGAGGTCACCCTGCAAAGTGAATTCTGTAGTGTCAGAGTCAGGAAAGAAATTGTTATGCTGGAGAAGTTACCACCTCCAAGGCCCACAATCAGAAGCTCCACTGCTCACAGGAAGCTGGCATTTAAAATGCCAATAACAAGATTTGCAAGATACCTGCTAGAAAAGTGGTCTGTTGTACAGGCTGAAGGGTCTTTGGTTATCTACCAAGTTGGTTAATTGAACAAGAACAAAGGTCAGCAGGGTAAGGCCATGCAGGAACCTTGCAAGAAAAAAAAGCCCTTTAGTCAGACTAGGGCATGTTTATGAGACCGAGACACTCAGCCTGTAAATGCCTCCAAGCCAGAGATGCAGGCAGGAAAGCTATGTGAGCACTTGCATGTGTGAGGATGCGGTGCTCCCCAAAGCAGTGTCAGTTTTTCCTCCCTGCCCACACTACATTTTCCATGGGCACTGGAGCAGCCTGAATGGGATTTCAGATTCCCATTGGTTGTTGGGCTCCACACTGCCCTTTCCCTCTCTCCATCCCCTCCGTATCCCAGGTTTCAATCTCTGCTCCATACAGTGATTTATGTGTTCCAAAAAGACTAAAAGCAAGCTCCTGGACCTCCTGCCCAGAGAACAGAGAGTCCCCATTTGTGGTCACCATAGCCCTGCAAACAGTAACAGCATTGCTCCAGAGCAATGGCTGCAGCTGGCTCCTGCTGAGCTCTTTCATGCTGCAACTCCATTGCCTGCATCCAAGCCAATATCTACCTGCACCCCCGTTAACATGACTGGAGTTAATTCAGCCACTGCTGCATGAGTTTCAGTGACTACAGCTCAGGTGTGCACTCCACCTGGGAACTTTACCAGTCCAGTTGCTGATGAGCTGCCTCCTGTCCCCACTCCACAAACACTGTTCTGACTTGAACAACAACCTCACTGCTGAATCAACTGCGTTGAGAGGAACATTTGACACCGACAAGACTTCATACATCAACTAAGGCAACCTGTGTGTGGTGTCCTGCTGAGTGATTCAGTGCCTTGACGTGAGGACTGGGATGTTTACCTTAGAGTGTTATATGTTTATCCTTTTTTCCCATATGCTCTATCAAGTGCCTCTTCAAGTTTACCCTGTTCTACACTTCTGCCCCAGCCCTGCTGCCCTAGGCAGAGGGGTAGGTGTGAGATCTGGCTGTTTGCTGTTATGGTTCAGTAACCTAAATATTCTTGACCAATGTCCTCATTGTCAGTGTGAGCTGAGATCCGCTGGTATTCCAGAGGAGTCTAGCTACCACAGCAGGGCTTTCATATACCCACATTAGGGCAAGAGTACTCAAAAGGCCAGAAAGGATCTAAGCCAGTAGTCCCCAGATGCCAGACTTGTGACCCATACTGTGAAAGCCACCTCTGTTAGGAGGTTTGCCGTGCTGAGGAGTGTCTGCTGCAGCTCACCTAATGGAGAGAGGCTAGCACGGTGCCGAGCACAGGACATGACTTGTGAGCCAGCTGCAAACCGTGCCCTGGGGTCCCAGTCAGCAGCTTTGGATGATGTTTTGGGATGCCAGCACAACACTTGGTATCCTGGAGTTCTGACCTATCACTCTTATTTCAGCTCATTTCTATAATTAAGAAAAAAATGAAAACAGCAGCTCAAAACCCGTGTGTATTCCTTAAGAACCATTACTTTAGTGAGCAACTGGTAACGCTATAAGAGATTTCCTGAGCATTACAGACATTTTTCTGTTAACAAGAACTTTATAAAATCTTCATTATCACCACCTACCTACCAGGGGAGCTAACAATTTCACACCCTTTTTATTCTTAGCTTCACATTATACCCTCTTAACAACAATTTAAAAATAACTGCCGGAAGAACTGAATCACACATAATTTGAACAATTAGAAGTGACAAGCTGTTTTTCTCATCTAGTAAAATATGTCTATTTGGCATACTTTGCTGTCTAGCAGAGCTCTTTTATTCACACCACTCCTCCAGTCTCTAAGGAAGACAAGCTATTATTATTATTGTTCCATTGAAGAAATGGACATCTGTACTTTCAACAGGATTAATATATTGAATGCACCAGAGTTATTTTATAGACCCTGAATTTGTTGTTATGAAGCCGACCCAGAAAACTGAAGACACGAGGCCAAGCCAAGCAAGTCCTTGTGCAAAGCCTCCCTCCTTGGTCCACAGAGTAAGCCAAACAAAATGAATCAGCCCTCCCATGTGTAGCATCTCCTATTTATAAACTGAGCCTTGTCCCGACATTTGCTCCTGAACTTAAAAAAGCTTAAAGGGTTTTGAGAAGAAAGCACACTCCCATGTCAGAGGTGGCATAGCCATTCTCTAGAGAAAACAGGGGCCCCAAGTTGAGAATGTTATGTAGTCATCTTTATGCCAGCCACACATTTTATTTTTCTTTTCATCTATGAACAGTAAAGTTCAGGTTTCTGGCTGAGCAACAAGCTTGACCTAAGACGCAAGCTGAGAACAGGGACCCATAGAGGGCTTGCAAAGACCTGAGGCCTGAGGGTGCTTAAAGCCTAACTCGTACGACTTTTGTCCTTGGAGACCTACCATGAGGCATAGCTTTAAACTTCTATATCACTTTCAGAAATGAGCCACTTGCATCTCATTTTAAAAGATATGTATGTGCCTAGAGAGGTAGGTAAGTAGTTAGTGAGTATTTCAGAGTAATTTCATATCTAACTTCTATCAAGCAACTGTCAAATGACTTAATGCTTTGAAAAATCCTAGAAAGAAGATTTCTAAATACATTTACATCTCTGGCCACTGTTACCCCATCAGTGAAATGAAAGCTATCATAATTGCCCATTTCCTTGGGGACAATGACAAGATCTTGCTAGGAAATAAAAAGCTCTGGAGCACCAGTGCTGCTAGAGAATGTTAAGTAGATCTGAGGGTGGTGAGAGCATCCTTGTTTCTGATGTTGTGTCTCTTGTCATAGGGAAAAGAGGAGGCAGTGAGCTGAAGCACTTCTTTTTACTGGACTCTTATTTCTCATTTTTTCATACTGGATAGCTTCTTGCCTTCACACATCTCTGACCCTCTTTGCTCTGCCCTGTTCCTCCCACCTGCAACATACACAGTTTATCTCATGCCACCCTCTTGGATAGTAATAGGAGCTTAATTATCCAGTGAGAGACAGTGTGACTCCTTTCTTCTGTCTCTCTGGGTGCTGACATAGTGCTCATAATTATAACTACTTCAAATAGCATGCTAGGCATTTCAGGTGAAAAATGCTCTCTATTTGCTACCTGCAAATCCCATTTTTCTCTGCTTGATCCAATTTCTTTTTCTTCATCTGTTTTCTAGAAGCAAATCAAGCATGTTTTCATTGTGCACAGTACTAGCAGAAAAGCAACGTCTAATTCATAAAAAATATCATGTTAGTTTCCTGTGTACTTCTGTGCCATTGAGTCTAAGTAATCCCTTGTGAAAATTTTGACCCTGCTAGGGTGAAACTCTAAGCTCAGAAGAAATCAGTAAGTGTCTGCTTGCTGGTGTGCCAAACAAATTTGGATAAAGCACATCAAAAAGATAAGACTGATCCATTTCCGTGGTCCCAAAGGGAGAAAGCATAGTGCATTGCTGTGCTTCCTTGCATAAACTGTAGTGACTACAGGACAGGGATCTGCTTGGTACCCAGAGTTTTTCCCTTTCTACAAAGCATTAATTCTTCACAGAGGAAATCTTTGTTCAGTAGTCCAACAAGTAATCCTTTAGTCCTTTGGTTCTCTAGTATAGCTGAACCCAGGAACCATTGACGATGCCTCCCTCTCACTGGAAACTGATAGTCCTGATTAATTTGCAGGATTCGACTGCAGAGAATTCACTCCAACAATGATAATTTGCCCCCTCATCATCAAATCAGATTTTTTTTCCCTCGATATTAGGCATAGAATTCTGGTCTTTTTAGCTATGAAAAATTGTATTTAAATGCAATATAATTTAAGGTGAATTTGAAGTCAGGTGTTTGAGACACTCATAGGGAGAGGTGGGAAGGAGGACTGCAGGCTTTGCATCCGGAAGGAACTGGCTGCAGGAAAAAGTAAATTAAGGAGGTTACACGATGTAGTTGAGGAACGGCAGAGATTTGGAAAGCAGTGCCACGTAAAGCAGTGAGATTCTCAGTGTCGTTGCTGAACGGGAGTAGGAGGCAGCCACACTGCAAACAGTTGTACCTACGTGGCCTCCAGCAAGGATTATATGTTAACAGCCCTGTTATCATCACTGTTCACAGGAACGATCAAGGGTTTGCCTCAGGAACACCCTTTAGGACAATAGTAGCCTTCCTGCCCTCTCTTCACTTGAAGCAAGTAATAATTTACAGCTACCTCAGCAGCAGTCACTGCAGCCCTCAGGCAACTGAATTACAACTGCAGCTAATGCGCACAGGGTTGAGCAAAAGCTACACCCTTTCACTATCATATAGATTCTACAAATGGCTTAAACTGGTGACAAACCCTACAGAGTCCCCTGTGACGTATTTCTAACCTGGGTAGCCTGCATAGGGCTGTGAAGTCAGTGTCCATTACTTATGTACTATACAAATTACTTATGATTTTGTGGGATAACATAAACATGGAAACCATGGCACCAATTAGCTCAGGTTCAGTTTTCACTGAATCCTAAGAGCTTGTGCTAATGGACCTTGTGTTTGCTTCCTGATCTCTATTCAGGTATCACATTCAGGGCTACATCCAGAGTAGGGCTGTCTGCCCTGAGCCATTAATTTGGGTCCCAAAAACGCAGGAGGGTGCCAAATTCACAAACCTGGAAAAGCTCACTCTGCAGCTGTGTTATGAAACATCTGTGTTTTCTTTTTGTGTTGAGCTACAGTCTGGGGAATAAATTAAGAGTTGTTGGGTTTGTGGGGTTCTTTTTCCCTGTATAATGATTTTTTTTTAATGAACTGAATTTTAAAAATGGGAAATATATGCCATTATGTGAGGAATAATCTGTCTGGTAACAGCCTAGCAAAAGACAGTCTGTTTGTGTCTGCAAACATTCACATCCACAGCCTCCTGTTTTCTTTTCTCTCACAAAACTTTTAAATCAAAATTATGACAGAAACAGTCCAGATTTTCAAAAGTAAAAATCTGTAGAACTTGGACACCCAAACTTCCCCTAGAGAAAGTATTGCCAGCTCAGAACAATCCCTGATAGGGCAGGAGACTTGGTAATGGGGGATATGGAAAAGGCTGAAGATCTTATTTTTTTCTTTTCCTCAGTCTTCACTGTCAAAGTCTACCTTCAGCCTCACAGAGCTGCATGCCTTGTGGCAGAGTTTGAAGGAGACAAATATTGCTAATGGTAAGAGAAGATTAAGTCAGAGCCTACATAAACGAATGCTTCAGCGTAAGCATGGGGACGTGTGTGAGTCCTTGGGATGTGATGGCTTGGATCCAAGAGTGAGGAGGGAGCTGGCTGGTGTCATTGCCCACCTTCAAGAAAGGCAAGAAGGAGTGTATTTCTTAGCAAGAACCTTGCTAGGAGCATGATATGGTACTAATGAGGCTGCATTTGAAGAACCGTGTCCAGCTGACAGGCGGGCATCCAGCAGAGGACCACAAGCCACAGGGCATGGGAGAAGACACTGAGACAACAAGGTTTATTTAGCCTGAAAAAGAGGAGGAGAATAAGCAAGCTTATTGCCATCTTCCACTGATAGGGAGGCTATGGAGCAAACAGAGCCAGATTCTTGTCAGACATTTACCAGGAAGGTAAAAATGACAACGTTTGCAGTTTGCAGTACAGCAAACTCTAACCAAATACAGGGAAAGAAAATGTCATCCTGAAAGTGACGCTGCCCTGTAACAGGGCAGAGAGGTCGTGGAGTTCCAGTCCTGGACATTTTCGAAATTCAGCGCTGGTCAACGCCTTGAGCAACCACGCCTAGCTTTGAAGTTAGCCCTGCTGTGAGCAGGTAGCCTGTCAGGTGGCCTCAGGGGTGCCTTCCAGTCTGAATTAGTCTGTGGTCCTGTGACTCTTGTGTTGGAGCTTGAAAGTCTTTCATGGGTTTTCTTTCCTATGTGTATTCCCTAAAGGAGAAGAAGACAGTCAGGAAAGTACACATAACTGTTAAATCACAAAAATTATTCCCTTAACCCATTAGAACAAACAAGGAAAGTAATTACATACTGAAATTGACCAAATTATATATTTTGTTCTTAGCTTACTGTTGTCTGGAGTTAATGATTCCAGGTGAAGAACAATTGCTTTCTAGAAAAGTAAGGATGTTTTGCAAGGTACCTCATGGCTTTTTAATGGTAGCCTAAATTTACTTGCAATGACTGGAATTTCTTCCAGTGTGTCTGAATGCTTTCAAGTATAAGGAAGTCCAAATCAATGCTGCTGATGGCTCAGTCAGGAGATCGTGACTTCTGGTGTGTGGAATGCAGTCTCATCTGACACATCCGTGTGCTGGCCTTCTGCTGGGATCTTTTCTTGCAATCCCAACATTGCATTGCATCATCACTCAAAGCTGTTCTCATTTAACTCCTAAATTTAACAAGTGTCTAAAACCTCCAAATCCACATAAAAGATGCTAACCTCTAAAGATTTTTCTGACATCCTCCTTTGATGCTGGAGCTCATTCCTCTTAAGATTTTTCCAGAATGAAAGTAAATATTCTGGGGAGAATAAAATCAACGGGATGGACAGACAAACACTTATTGATTAAAAGTATTGTTCCATAATGCATCATCAGCTTGGTATGGACATTTACCAGCAAGCATAATTTTACTAATATCGTGAGGCCAATACCAGTCTATAGCAAAGACTTAATGGAAAAACCATCTGGCTCCACAGCATTTCTATTACTGTTATGCAGCACACAGTAAATTTCACCACCTTCAATTCCACTTTCAAGTTTCCATTCTACAGGAATCTGTAGGAACATCTTGTATGCATTCACCACCCACACAAACACATGCATACACAGGCACAGTGTAAAATAGTCAGTTAATGCTTGTTATTCATGTGCTGTTTGTTGCATATTCACAGCCACAGGTTTTCCAGCTGAGATTACCAGCCTAGTTAACACAGTGGCAGCACACAGGTATTCCCTCAGCCGACATTTGTACCACTGCTAGTGCAAAACTGAGAAGTGATCTCTCTAGAAACAGCCTGAGCACCTGAAAGTAAAGTTAAATACCCATTCTCCTCTGAATGTGAAATGGGACCAAACTCCTTCCTGGGTCTGGGTCAGTTTTGCCTGTATTTGGGCTCATTTTCCAGACCTGGGGTAAATAGTGAACTGCACATGCAACAGGCATATTCCCAAGGGTTTTGAATATCCCGTGTCACTCTCAGCTAGCACTTGGCAACGCACAATAATGGATTAGGACAGTCTCTTAGGACACGGCAGATCTGTCCCAGGCCAGGTCTGTTTCCTGCACTTCTGTGGAGCAGTGCCATACACAGAACCCTTGCAGCAGCTAGCTCACCTCAGTGCCTTGGTAGTGTCTGAACACCACCCTGCTTGCAAGGCCAATGTTTCCCAACTCCACACTTCCTCATGTTGGCCAGATCCAAATCCAGTCCTCACTGAGCAGCCTCAGCTCCCATGTCTTCCCATGAAAAAATATGCTCTCAAAATGTTGTCATTCATTTCTGTCACGGAAAGAGCTGCTCCCGTGCACCTCTCTCGAGGGCCTTATATGCACACTAAGTCATGCTGGGATTCATTCTGCTTGGCTGCTGTGCCTGATGTTAGGATGCTGTGTGCTCCACCTTATATTAATACTCAGACTCCGAGTCCAGAAAAGCCCCTTTAGCAGCCTCATGGACTACTAATGATTCAGCTCTCTAATAAAAGGTTAATTCCATTTTTTCTTGTTCATCTTATCTCTTGGCCCAGAAACAAGCTACAAACATTTTTTGCATCTAAAGCTGCCAAAACCCAGATGTCTTACACAAGAGCAGATGCTTAGAACTTTGTCCCTGGCTGGCTGGCAGTGCAATGCTAGAGCAGAGCCCAG
Organism: Dryoscopus gambensis; assembly: GCA_013389985.1. Lineage (NCBI taxonomy): Eukaryota > Metazoa > Chordata > Aves > Passeriformes > Malaconotidae > Dryoscopus > Dryoscopus gambensis. Next base: position 68,243 of record WEIT01039543.1, read on the forward strand.
TTTCCTCCCCTCCTGGCTGCAGCTCAGCTTAGATGACACAGACCCTTGAACCTGCAAGTTCCCACATGGCAGCGATCTCTGCTTTGGTTTCAACTGGGTCATCAAAGTTTTAGTGACACCATTGCCATGCACCTAATCTGGGGATGCTCTGCAGGCCCTAAAAGAAAGCTATTCAAGGGTGAGTACTTGCATATGGGCACATCTGCCAACAAGACAGTTTCATCAATTTTAGGGCAAGTGCTCCCTTCTGTAATTAACTTTATGCTACAAACAAGAGTTCTCAGTTCACTTGCAAGATCCTCACTATCTCTGATGGTTGCCTTGATGTTAAATGTACCATAGCTTTAAAGTTTCCATTCTTTGTAGTATTTTTTTTCCTTGACCCCTGATTTATAGAAAATATCATGTCTCTGTTCTTCCTTCTCTCCCACATACCTTCACATTATTTCTTAGCATTTATCAATATCAAACCTTTATGAATTTGTGCGTAACTCAGTAACAGCATCATTACTCGTGAGTGTGACCACAAGTCCTACATTGTACTTGTGCCTTGGTGTTTCAGCTGACAGCCTCCTGTGCATTGCACTTGGACAGTCTTTCCAGCCTTGGACTTTTTTCTCAATCAAAGGAACATCTGATTCTGTCTTCAGAATTTAAGGAAAAAAGGTAAGACATGAGCTTACAAGGTTGAGCATACAGATGTAGAAAGCAGTATTAAAGCCAAACAGTCTATGTTTCAAGAAGCAGAAGCAATTTCTTGTGTTCAGTGGCATTCATACTCTGGGGTTCTTTCCAGATTGAACATTTTTTACTTGACTACTGCATGAGTTGTCTATGCAATTTGCTTATCGTCATACTTACACAACTGCAGGAGCTCTGCTACTGTTCTGTGTGGACCTTCTTGTGCTGTAACAGGGCAAAGGGAGCTGTACAGGACAGTACACCCAGTATTCCTTGTGAGAACTTGAGCTCACAGTGAGCTTTTGTGTCTTGAAACAAGCAAAGCATCAGATCTTATGCATCACCTTCTAAACTCTCCCCAGGTTTCTTACATTATTTTGACTAATTCCTCCCGTGGTTACTCGTTGCAACAGTCTCTTCTCAAGCACTGAATCTGCACTCTACCACTGACAGCAAGCCCCCATATCAGGCAGAGGGATGGGTGCAAGCATACTATGCAAAACTCATCTCAGGATTGGAGTGGTAGTGAGAGATGGATCATCTGAGTACTTTCCCCCTAAGATATATTCCTTGTGAGGCATTGTGCTGTTTGAAGGCAGGAAACCCGTATAGCATTTAATGAGGATGAAGCCATGTGTAGAATTAAGCAGGGCTCAATAAAAATTGCTTTTAGAGTAAGGGAGGAAGGAAAAGAGGAAATGGTAGTCATCAAGGTGTGAGATGACAATAGACAAGTAAAGAATTTCAGCTGTATAAGTGAAGATACTTGTGAGAGTAGATTTAGAGATTTAGAGACAGATTTAACCGGCCAAAGGAGATAAACAATCACATTGAATATCATGTCCAGATTACAGGTATATATGATAAAATGGTATAAGACATTTAGACAAAAGATCCAATATATTAGTTAAGATTAAATAATGTTAAAATGACAAGTAGACATCACAAGCAGAAGTTCTGTTGGAAAAAAAAAACACCAAAACAAGATAAATCAGCAGAGATGCAATAAGTTTTTCAGTCCTCTACACTCAAGTGGTCACTTCCAGGGGGGTGATGCATGTCTGCAAAAACTGCAAAGCAGTGTGGCAGTGACTTGTCTCCCTGAGCGTGTTTCACAACTAAATAAAAAGAGGCCATCAGTAATGATTCTTTAAATGTTGTTGCTTCTGTGACTAGATCTGGCTTTTGCTTCCCACTCATTCATAAACAAAACAAAACAAAACAAAACAAAAGAAAACAAAACAAAAGTAGGAAACGCCAGCCAGTGCTGAGGGACAATTGGTGTTGCTGCATCAAGGATTCCTAAAAATTATGAATGTCTTCTTCTGATTCTAAACCAATGACTCTTTGTCAATTTGTTTGCAATGCCAGTTGTGCCTGGTGCATTTGCAATAGCTCACCATTCATCCTGAGAAAATAGAAATACAGCTATTGAATAGAGGCCACTTAGAGAGGTTTGCTTTTCTTTTATGTTCACTGATGGTGATCTGTTGTTCAGCTGTAGCAGGGTGCAGGTGTGTGCTCTCCTCATAAGATCAGTCCAGTGCAGTGGGCAAACTCCTGGTTAAGTGGCACAGACTCCCAAATGCAACTGCAGACCACTCACCCTTTCCCCCTGCTCTCCCCCTGCATTTTGCCAACATCCTCATAACCTGCCATGAGATGAGAACTGGTACCTACTGTATACCTGGATATCCTTTACTGATTTAAGCAGCAGAGAAAGTGCACATTATCACATCATTTTTGAAGATCTGTTGCCAGTTTTCCTCCCATCACAGGACTCATATTTGCTGGCTGTTGAATTGCAGACTCATTTGAAGGCAAGGGACTTCATTCTTGTTGCTTAAAACTTTATCTCTGAACACTGCTTGTACTTCTTTCCATTGAGGGAGTTAAAAAATCTGGTGCTCTTGTTCTGATGCATTTTGGGCCCACCATCAAACACTGGCTGTCAGTCCCCTTCCTTTTCTGAAAGCCCCTGAAAACTTTGCTTCTGGCAGTATCCCAGAATATGACTGCATAATTGTTTCAGTTGAATCCCACTACTCTTTGGTCCCTTTCCAGCACACTGCTTGTTTGGAGTTGAGAGTGCGATTTTGATTTTCACTGCCTCATGTGTCAGTGTGCAAGCCTGAAGGGACCTTTTTATAATTGTAATAACAATTCTCAGCAAAATCAATGGCACTTTCATTTCTGGTATGGAGTATCTATTTTGTTTTGCCCCCAAGGAACGGATGCCTTATTGCAGAAGATGTTACAATAGAGGCTGACAATCAGCAGTTACAGAGTAGAGCCACATCACAATGAGGATCTGTCATGAGGCTGCCTTTAATAGGCAGCCAGAAGAATTTGGCTAACACTACACTGAATTCTCTTATCAACAATTTTGGCATCAAAGGAATTACAGTCTTCTTCTAAATTTTCTGAGTTTGCCTGAACCTCACTGATCTGGTGACCTCTGCCCTCAGCAGCCTTGCTATGAGCTGGAAAGTTGGAAAAGAGTTACTGTTCCAATTTGATATGGGAAAAGGAATTTCTCAAGCAAATGCCTACCCAAGATGTCACATCAATATATGGACTGAAATTGCTGAACTACGTTTTTAGGGACTTGACTTGGCTCACAGTAGATACTTATAGATTCAACAACAGATGCCAGAGGATCTTGCTGCCACACCATTGCACAGGAGCACATCCCAGCTGTGCTCTCACCCACATTTCTGGGTTTCTTTCTCATGAACACAGGGACAACAGGAAGAGAAAGACAGAGGAGTGAGCCTGATGCATGCTCAAGCTTTACTCTATTAAATAAAGAGTTAGGCCTTGGACCTCCCTAGGACCTATCCCAGCCCTAGGAATACCAATGTGTTTTCAAGAAGCACAGAGGCAGATTGAGGTGCTATAAGACAGTGCTGTTCCTTCTTCCCTCTGCAGCTTTATTCTGCCCCTGAAAAGGGTGCACCAGCTGTGCTGATAGAGCTGCTTGTGTGGTCACTGTGTGAACCAGATTGGGAGACTCCATCTGAAAAATAATTTCCATTTTGTTATTTTCTGACTGGAGTGGTTGCGCAAAGCTGTTTACAGCACAGCTGCACTACTGAGGGATAGCGTGCCACTGGACAGGGTGTAAATGAGAGGAGGCATCTCTGGGGAAGAGTCTGCAAGGAGAGGAAGGAGATGATACTTTAAACCAGGCTAGCTGTGAAACTCTTTGTAATGTGAACTACAGCTGAAGTCAGTTAGTTCATCTTCTTGGGCTTTCTTTGTGGTCACTAGGGAAAGATAAGCTCTCTCAGAGTGATGGAGAGCAGAAGTCCTTATCTCCGCTGATTATAGAGGGACCCCAGACAGTGAAGTGCTTAATGTTACAAATACCCCCAAAACAAGCAGTGAAGCCAAACTTCCAGCATGTCAAGCAATTTTCCTCTTGCTGTCTTCATATTAAGGAAATAACTTTCATTCTTGTGCCAAGAGTCTGCCAAAATAGCAGAACTATGTTCCTGAGTGTAAAGCTGCTTTGAAATCTGATCAGCCAACAAACAGGAATCTGAATTCTAACTTTACCTACCAGTCCTAACAGTCTTCATCTCCAGGGTTTTTTTATTTTCATATATTATACAGTGCTTAAGATAGGTGTCTGTCTGCATCCCTACCTAATAGAGATACCTTTTAAAGTCTGCCTTGACTTCTTTTTTTCTTCCTCTGAGTAAGCCTTTCTCAGTTGGTGAGCCACATTTCACCTTTGAGGTTGTTTACTCAGCTCCCACTCCACTCTCCAAAATGCTCCTTCCTTAATTCAAATGGAGTCTGGGCTGAAAGGGGGGAAACTGCACTATCCATCTTCTAGTTGAGCTGGAACAAGGAAGCTGCAGTTGCCTGTCCTTCAATACCAGTTTCTGTGCTCTGCAGGATCATGTGGCAGTGCACATTTAATATGGATAAATCATGAGTTTAGGATACTATTTTGGGCAGAGTAGTTGTAGGAGAGGAGATCTTACCTGCTAAGCTACTCCTTCAAAACATTTTGAATATCCTTGAGCCAGCCAGGAGAGGAAGATTAGTTCAGTGCCTCACATTCCGAGCCCACAGTGGTTTTAGGTCCATGGCTATGTACCCTGAAAGTGGAATTACCATAACAGGAAAGCCCAGCCTGAGCAGTCTCCGCCAGCAGTATAAGCATCCTGTATTTTCTCTTGTGAGGATGGCATTTATACTGACTCTGGTCCAGCCATATCAGAATTTGTAGTGCTTATTTATATAAGCTGAAAAAAGACCACTCAGCTATTGCGACCACACAGTTGTCAGCAGCCATCACCCAAGCAAAACAATATTGCATGTTAATTGACCATGGAATAGCATGCTGGGACTTTGTCTTTCCTTGTTTTGCTCATTCTCCCTGTGAATTACAGACCAGTTAATGTACCATACTGTAGGTCTATTTTTTCATTTTTCAGCTGACAGACCTGTAAGTCACTTCACAAATTCACACACACAGCACCAAACGTGGTTATAGCACAAATAAGATCGCAGATTTATTTTAGTAAAGTTATTCCATGGATGTAGATTATGCAATAGCTCTAGTAAGATACCTGGTTAAAGTGTACTACATAAAAGTATTGCATGAAAGATCAAACTACGTCTTAACCGTACCAAGAACTAATCAGATTCCACATGAAGATTCAGTTTCCTGATATACATGAGAATTAAAGCATGTATCTTTCAAAGATTTTGCCATTTTAAACTGAAGTTATGATGATGTTGTGCCTTATATCATTCCAACCTCCAGTACTGGCAAATGTAGTTTTAGTTTATATCTGTCTTCTGTGGCATACATCCAGAGAAAACAAGACATAAGGCAAAGTCAGAATGTCCTTATGCAGAGTTGCAGTGTTTAACTAAATCTCTGCAGCATCGCTGTATTTGTCAAAATGATACACCTTTTTGTTTAGAGCTTGCTATTCCCGTCCCACTCTCACACCCAGATAAGATTAGTTAATTTTTCTTGCATTCTACTTCAGCCCATGTGTAATGAAACCCTCCAAACCCTCCACATAAAACTGTGAGCAAAGCCATTCCTCCTACTATTATTCTCAACCTGGTAGTGGGAGTTTAGGCTATTTATTTACAGTCATTCAAAAATAAGTAATTAAGAGTATGTAAGAGATCCTTGATAAGTCTTTGCCTCTTTCTTACAAATTTGCACCTGCTGACAAGATGAACATTAGCAATTTCCTTCCACTGCTTCCTCTTGTAGCTGGAAGAAACAGGAGCAGAGAGACCATCACAGAGCAGGATAAGCACTCTGGTAACAGAGTGCTGGACCATCTTTACCTGTACCAGGTAGAAATGGCCCTGCCCTGTCTCAGTTTGGGGATCGCCATCCCCACACCTCCGCAGACTGGTCCCTCTCTCATGCTGACACAAATATTTGTGGGGCCAAGCCAGGCCACTGAATGGAAATGAGTTGCAAATGGGTGCATCCCTCCCTTTCCCCAGAGCGCTCTTTTACAGAGGTGCACTTCAGTGCTGTGGTTCCCAGCACAACCCCATGAATGGCTGTGGAGAGGCTGGGATGAAGGAGCATCTGGAGATGGAAGGGATCAGAGCAGGAGCACCCCAGCCAGACAAGGTCCCTGCCGAAGCGCCCGTACTGTGGCAGTGCAGCCTGCGCAGATGGTGCCACTGAAACAACACCCGGTCCCAGCTGAAGGTGGGGTCAGTGCTGAGTTACTGGCTGGCCATGCTGACTCAGGAGAGATAAGGAGAAGATGTGGGCTGTTCCTGTGATAGCGAGACTGTCTGTCAGACAAAGGTCCTGAGGGAAAATCATGCCTTGTTTTAAGGGCTGTTCCATGATACAGAGTTGTGTGACAGTAGCATTAGCAACAGTGTCCCATTTTGCCAAACAGCTACAGGCAGATAATAAGGTGGATCCTGTTTCAAATGCTTCAAAAGTTTGCAGGAAATGATGGAAAATACTGTCTTTGCCCTCTGTATGTCAGAGAGGTGCATAACAGCTCTGTTTTCCCATTTCAGAATTTTCCCCGTTCCTATCACTTGGCTGTGGGAAGTCTCTGCTTCTACTGGCATGCCCTATAACTCCCAGTGGCATTGGCACTGGAAAAGCCAAATGCCCCCAGCATCTGACTAAGATGTACTAATTACCAAACATGGAGTTTGGAAAGAACTTTCCCTTGGATCAACCTACCAAGAACTATCTATCTGTCTGTCTTTCTGTCTGTCTATCTATCTATCTATCTATCTATCTATCTATCTATCTATCTATCTTACTTTGTCTTCTCCTGTAATGTAGGGCCACACTCCTAAATCTTCTGCATATTGTTTATCTACTATATCCTTTATAGGGCAATGATGCAGGGCACTTGTAACTCTCTTTGATACCCTGATGTCTCCCTGTGGCACAATTTGTGTTGCAGTCTTCCCTACAGAAGTTTGTTGTGGAGTATGGTAGAAAGATCTGTGGTCCAAGGTGGGGTGTGGAGCAGATGGCACGTGGAGCTTTTTGGAGCAGCATTGTTTGGGGCTACAGAAGTACCAAACCAAGGTTGTTATCCACAGATGAGGCATTTTCTGCACGTTAAATGGAATAGCAGAGCCCATCAACTTTTCCCCTTGCAGTTTTTCTCTTACATCCTTAGCCCTTCACAATATATAAGGGATATCTGGGGTTCCTGAAACTTGATTGCTGTTTTATCTTCTGGAATGACAAAAAACATTTCATGATTAGAACTTTTTCCTGCCTACAATGATCCTTTTCTTCAAGACTTCCACTAAAATCCCTTTGGAGATTCCACTGGCACTCCCCTAACTCACTGTTAGACTCTCCCTTCCATGCCTCAGTCTCCTGACAGTGGTGCCCACATGACTGGCTCATGGGTTGGTCTACTGACTACATTGCCCCACACTACATTGCTTTTCTATACTCATGATGTTTCTATTGTGGATAGGAGTAAAATCACGGTCTTCCCCAACCTAATCTCTGCCCCCAACTATCTCTGTCAGTCGTCCCAGGTCCCTTTGAAAATTAATCCTTTAGTATTAGCCATGAAACTGAAGCACAGCTTCATTCCAGTGCAGACATACACACATCTGCTATCCCCATGGCCTCTTCTGGCTGCCAGACCTAAACCAGGAACCGAGCAGTCGTGTTAGCACGGTCCTGCCCCTGAGCCCACAAGCCTTGCTGAGAGCAGAGCATCTGAGCTCAGATGCGAGTACCACGCTAAGGCTGTCACCTCTGTGCCAGAGCTGGCTCGTGTCCTGGCAGCTTGGGGAGCCGGTGGAGCAGCCCTGGGACCACCTGCACCTGCCTGTCTGGAGACACCCTCGTCACTGTGAGTGGGCAAGGGCTGAACGCTCGAGGCACAGTGCTGCTTCCAACGTCCAGCTGCCCTGACACTGGGAGCAACGCCCAGCCCTAGGCCCCCAAGTCCAGTGCAACTAGAGAGTGGAGTAAAGAACCTGAAAACATTACTTCTGGGAATCACATCCTAAAGGGGAGGAACTCAAGGTTCACATCTAATGGTATAAAAAGGAATGTAGTCCAAGCAAGAGAAGGAATATAGCCTCATAATGGATCTTGTCTTAAAGCTAAAATGTATAAATTATATTATTTCTGTAAAACAAAAAAATCTTCATAATCGAAGAGTCCTCTGCTAAGCGTCTTCAAATTCTTTAATCGTTACAGCGTAGTTAGGCAAAAAGTTTCTCTGTGGATCTGGAACCACTGTCCAAGCTTTATTCATTACCTGTGCAACTTGGCAGCAGTAGAGAAGCCCATTGCAGCATCAGTGGTGAAATGCTTGCTTACTTACGTGGAAAATTATTAGCATAGTTTTCTTGTTACCTAACAGCAGTCTGAATTCCTGAAAGGGATAAAGGAAGAGGATCATCTTCATTCTTCCCAGCTGCACCAAATAAACAACATTCCTCTTCCATGTTTGTTATTGCTTACAGGCAGAGACCCATTTCCTTCTCCAGCTTTGATGCTTATGAAAAATTGGAAATTGTAGGGACACACCCTGCAGCTGCCTTTAGCCAACAAAGGGTTAATTGCAGTTGCCACAACATTTGGCATTCAAGAGAAGGATGATAAAACCATATCTACACTGAAGCAAAAAAATCTCACCAGAATAACAAGCACTGCATTGAGGAAAAGGCAGTTCAATGAGCAAGAGCTTCTTAGAATAGGAAGCTTTGCAGCCTTTACTGTATTTGTGCAGTCAAGATGAGCAACCTTTCCCCACACTTTATCACAGATATAAAGATACCAACTGAAAGTGCTGCACAGTTAATTTTGGCTTGAGAAGCAATAAAGTTTATGTTGGTGTCAGGCAGCTTTATTTAGGGCATAAGCATTTGTCTGGTAAAAAACAATATATTGCATGTCTGGTTAAAGTATTCATAACCTGTCTAGGGTAGACTAAAGTTTCTAAATGTTACTCTAGAAAATTGCGAATCTGTACTGGTGTAGCTCCCTCTTTACACTTGTGCAGTGCATCTGTAATTACAATGTGTAAATTGCCTTAAGGGCGTAGCGACGTTAAGAACATAGAGACATTTGTGCAACAAAGCCCTTCTGGAGACTGAGCTGTTGGAATGAGTTAAACCTCAAGCTATGCAATTGGGTTGAATACCTGCTTTACCTTCTGTAAATTGCAAATTTATGGAAACAGCCGTTGGAAACAAACACTGAACTGAAATGAAGAGCCTGGCTACGCAGGGCTTTGTGCCTTATAAATGGCATAATCTGAGATGAGCCTGAATAACATCTGCCTTTGCTCACTCAGATGAGTGCAGATTCACCCCACAGCCTCATGTCATTTCAGCTCATCTTTTTTTGAGCTGCTGATCTCTTTGAAGTGATAATACTTCTATGGGTCCTGTGAAGCAAAGGTACTATACCAACTTCAAGAACTTAACTCCTGACATTCCAGATAGAGAAAGAAAGACAGTCAAAGTCTGTTCTGTAGGCTTTAGCTCCATGGGAACAACTGGGTTAAGATGGATGTTGAGTCAAAGAGAAGAGGTGGGGAAAATATCCATCTCCTCCTGAGTGTTTTCGGCCATATTCATCTGTTCTTAAATTTTCCAGCAAATGGTTTACATTTTCCTTCCTCTCAGAAGAGCTGTTTTCTTCTGCTTGCAGTCATATAATATTCCTATGATGTCTTCAAGGATTAACATAAGGAAAGTATTTAATCTGTTTTACCTAAGGTGAGTACTGAGGCTATTAAACAAACTCCCATGATTTTAAAGGTGACAGTAACAGCTTTCTATCACATGATGTAAATTGAACTAAGTTAGGTTACTTTGGCTGCACATGCTCTTGCAGTGCAAACTCAAACCGGCAGTAGTAGAGGAAAAATATGCTTTAGCCTTTCCTTTCAACATTTAAATTGATTTTGTCCATGAATATAATTATACCAGGATAGTTATACTGACAGTCTTCCTAATACAGAAGTACCTAATGAGTATAAACTGATTAGCTGATTTAAATAAACTAGAAGACCCAAAGGATTAATTTTCCTTTTTTTTTTTATTTCTTCCCCAGATTTTTCTAATTCTGTTTTAATTGCATCTGTATGAGCAGAGGTGTGATTTCATCTTCCATTCTTTCTTCTGGTCTTGCATACCTTCTCTTTTGCTTTCCATGAAAATTCTCACTAGCAGATTCAAGTAGTTTAATGGAAATAAAGTAAATTTGCAGCAAATATCAGATAAAAAAATTAATATAGATCTTGAAAATGCAGTTCTCCATTCCCAGAACAATTGCACTGAAAAAAAGCGAATGAAAAAACCCAAACTTATCAAATAACTGGAAGGTTTCATTGAAACCCATCTCAAAAGTAGCAGCCAGGTACCCGTAAAACACATTTTGGCTGGAGAATACAAACCAATACTCACTGTACACCAGGGCTGGACACAGAGCATGAGGGACTGCATTGACATCGCTTCTTCCCATCCCCCGGTACAGAGTGACCTCTCCAGTGGCCTCTACCCTTGGAGGAAGAGGGGGAGAGAACAAAGTGGGGTAATAGAAATCTTGGGTCAAACCTAAACATTGATGTTACATGCTCTAAATATTTGCCTTCTTATTCCCATCTCTCTAAGAAAATCACATCCTGAAGTACCCTGCAGATTTCTGTGGGTTTACTTTTATCATCTGGGGGAAGGAAAGGGGCATGATTCCTCACCAGTATGTGCTGTGCCAGCAGATATCCAAGGGGGTGACTCAATTATTTCCCAAACAATTTCCCAAACAAAGTGCCTTTGTCAGCACAATTAATAGATGGTTCATAATATGTGAATGTGTGACTGTTCTGCGCCTATAAACGCATCCTCACTAGGCATTAGTATGGGATATGGATGCCTTGTGCCCTAAGTAACACCTACAGTAATGTAGTCTGAAATCTCTTTGCCAGATTCAGGCAGAAGCTGAATTTGATCTAAGATCCCACTGCTGCTGAAAGCCGAGGGCAGCCCCACCTCTGCCCGTTCTGTGGGCCACAGTGATGCTCACAAGGGGATGCTCACATGAGAACTGCTCCTGCCCAAAAGAAGTTTTATCAATAAAAAGCTTTTGTTTCTTCTTCTTCAGCTGACTGGCCTGGCTGTCCATGTGGATACAGCGCACAGTGTGTAGTGGCAGCACATAGGGAAGGACAGAACTGCATGAAATGCACCATTAAATCGAATTAAGATAATTGGGGAAGTAAAACTTAAGTCAACAAATAATGTTGATCAGTGAATGAATGTGAGCAAATTCTTTTCTATTCATGACAACTATCCATGCAGAAAGACAAAAATGTGTCAGACAGATATGTCAGTTATAGCAAGGAATTGGTTCAGTTCTAGCTAATTCAGAGTAAGAAAGGAGTGATAAGACACATTAACCCTTGAATTAATGAGCGGAATGTTTCAGTTTTAGTTTGGTTGGAGCAGAAACAGAAATGCTTAAGCTGCCGTTTTCTTGTTTTTTTGAATGCAGCCCAAGATGTGGGCGGTAACAAAGCATCAGAAAGGTTGCAATTGATTTGGAGCATATGGCAAAACTCTTTGTCAAGGAAAAGCGAGGGGAAAAGTTTTGTTTGCTGGAAGAAAAAGAAATGAGAAGACCAAAGCAATTCAATCTGCTGAGTGTGAAATGCATTAGGAGGATAGGAGTGTTGCACAGCTGAATGCTGTGCTGTCACTGCCAGAAACTTCTCTGCTGGCTCCTGATCCTGGAGCTCTGAAAGAGGTCTGGCAATTCCAGCCCCATCTCAGCCAGTGCCACAGCCCAGAGCTGTGGGGACAGGAGCATACTGACACAGCCCAGTACCGACAGAGAGGGGCAGAAGGAAGGTTTGTAGGCATTTTTAAACAAAAGGAAAAAAGCTTTTAAAGTATTTTGAAATAGAAATACAGGCAATATATACCTTATTCAGATATGGATGGCATTCACATCTGGAAACTGCACATTTGTAGTAAAAAATCCAAAGTTTCTCCTGTGTTCCCAGATTCCTGCATTCCTAACACTGCCTCTGCCACTGTGGAGTTCTTAGCAGTTCCCTTCCCCACACACCACCACCACTTCAGGAATCAAGTTAGCTGTGCTAGGAAATGAAGACCTGCTTTGTTTTAACCCTTACCATCTACCAGAACATGCCTCATATAATCACAGGCTCTGTCTTGCTTCTGATCAGAGAAGATAATTGACCTGTTTTCTCTGTTTTGGGAGTGAAGAAGGATCTGAGAGAGATCTAAAAGTGAAAGCTACTCTGTAAAGCTTTCTGAGACTGCCACATGGAATTTACACTGCAGTTTTTAATTTATCTCACAAATCACTGTACTTTGTGAGATAAATTAAAATTTGATTGCAAGTGAAGCCACAGAGATAAAGCCACTGACTACAGAACCCAAAGCAAGCCTGCAAATTTTATTGCTCTCAGTGGACGGCTTTCAACTTCAGCTCACTGGGAATGAATCAAGTCCAAACCCACGCTGTCATGTAGGCTCTGTGATCTCTGATCAAACATGTGCTATTAGTGGCAAGTGCACCGACAGTCTTTCTAGGTTTAGGTGTGCCTGCATTGCACACACAAAATAGATACAATTAATTTATATATTGTTGAAGGTACAGCTCACAATCCATGTGTTGATCACGGTGCCATGAGAGGTAGGTCATAACTTGGAAACCAGTGCATGGTCTAACAAAATAGCACTGGTCTAACAAAATAGCACAGGAGGAAACCTGACCTGAAAACACAGGATGTCAGCCACAGTTTGTGAAGGGAAGCCACTATGAGATGTTAGGAAGCCCACGTTTATTCCCTTTTGACTCTTCAGGATGGCTTTGTGCTCCAGCTAATGGGTTGGAAAGTTGTTACTGTGGACCTTTTGATGCTTGAAGCTCTCTTTGTCCACTTCATTCACCAAAGATTGAATCTTTCTTTGGATTTAAATGTTTGGTGCTGCAAAGTGTTAGATAAAATGTTGTGAGGAATCCATGCTTGTAAATTAACAGATAGTTATCGCAGAAGAGATTGTAACAATTCCCTTGTTCAAGTTCTGTAAAATCCAGCTGAAAAATTTCCTCTTAGCACAGTCAATTTATCTCCTACTTAAACCTGTGAAACTCTTTCTATAATGTAATGATACATTAAAAAATGTATTCAGAAAAGAGAAGTTTCAATTTTTCCTAGTGCAGATCCAACCTGGTAGTGAATTATTTCTGCAGGACAGTAGTTCCTTAGCTTAGCTGGGGAGCAAAGAGGAAGACAGGTACTATAATCCAAACCAGCCAAACAGACACATTTTTTCTCACCTTCTTCCTTTCTTTTTATTTTTTTTTTCCAGTTTGACTGAACAAAATCTGGAACAATCCATCTTTGAAAAAAGTTTTGTATTGCCTGGCATCCAGATACACCCCAGAATCTCAGATGAAAAGCTTACAGTAGTCAAGGAGGCTCCTAATGTCCTCCACTTACCATGGAGAAAGTTGGGGAACAGCTATACTTTCTGTTTTGATAGCAGAAAGGTCCTTAAAATGAAGTCCTTAATCAGCATTTATGCTATTAAGAAATGTTTTAGATCATTAACATGGAATTAGAACTTAGTAATTTGAAGCACTTCATTTGCTGACCAACTCTATGCGGTGCTTTAAAATGTAATTCTCCTTTGAAACATGATAAATAGGAAAGAAATTTTGAGTTCTGATAACCCTGTAGTGTGTTCAGAGTTGCCTTGAATGGTTTCAGTGTCTGAAGGGGTCTGTTGTGGTTGTTGCTCCTTTATTGTATTGGAGTGGGCAAAGAAGCGAAGTCACGTGGACACGCGCATATTTCTTTTCTAACCATATGCTTAATTTATTTAGTCCTTTTCTTCAATGGATCTCATAGTACTGTACCAGGACTAATCCATTCCATATCTCTGACTGAGATGGACCCTTGGTGGCAGAAGACAGGAGAATGTAAATGTAGGGCAGTGCTTTCAGGAGTTCATCCAAGGAGCTTGGCAAGGGGTTCATCCTAGGATGCATGGAATTATTAACAGACCAGAGAACAAAGCCCTGGAGGCCTAGCTCTTGGTCTTTTTCTCTAACCTCTGATGCCTTGAAGTGGCTACCTGAAAACACAGGCTAGACATGATTAGGAGAATAAAAGCGGGTATTTATTTAGGGCCTTCAATAGGAACACCTTGGGAGTCAAAAAGCCTCCGAGGGGCTCCACCCAAGATGGATGCTGGGTCATGTCTTTTTCACACTTTTGTAAGTTTGATCCGTTTGCATATCAGGGTTAGTTCTCCAATTACAATTTCAGGTAATGATGTAATTACCCCAAGTTTTTTTCCCCCTCCCCAGAGGCTTAGTTTACATATTTCGGGGCCTGGGACAACAAGGTGTCCTTGGTTCCAGGCCCAGAGAGGGTTTGCAATGTCTACCAGTAGCTAACAGTCTACGTGAAGTTTTAGAGTTGCACACAAAACCAGTACAGGGTCTGAAAATACAAAAGCCAAGTCCTAAGGCATCATCTCAAACTTATATATTTACTGAGAACATATTTATATTACTTCTTTAGCCATTTCCACATGATAGTCTTCGTTTTGCTCCCCCTGTTTGTTACATGCCCACAAAAGCTAGAAGAGAAATACAGACTTAAATATTAAGTGCTAATGAAAAGCTGAAATGCCAGGAGCACAGCTCAGGAGGGGTATTACTGTCACATAGCAGACTTAGCTTGGAAATGACAGTGCTGGTTAGTGCCCTTTAATGGTAGGTATTTCTCAATACTGCCTGCATCCCTGACAGACATAAATAAATAAATACAAGCCATTTCTAAACTTATTTGGTATCTTCATTGTTCAAGAGGCTGACACCTGCTGCAGTAAATAACCAGTGTGACCACAGGGGAAAGTACCATGTCTGTTTGCCTTTATGTATTTATAGAGCACATTTATACCCCAGTGGTATGCAAATATCTGGTTGCATCACGTTGCCTATAACTTCATTTATAACACACATTGCTCACAACAGCCTGATCTCTGGTAGATCATTCAGCTGAGCAAACTGTCCTGCTCACAGTGACTCATAAGCAAGAGGCCTACAGAAGCAGCCAGGTGATGGATACACAGCAGAATGTGAGGCTATTTTTATTTTTCTCAGCAGTTGACTTCACTTACCTCTGTAGCTCACAGAACTTCCAAAGTGCTCACTGATATACTACAGAGGAAACCAAAACTACCATTCCTGTGATTTAAGAGCAATTTCTGCTAAAGCAGGGTGAAATCTAAAACAGTGGACTGTCATAAATGAGGTACATTTAATCCTCTTTTGTAGTTCATCCTCTTTTGAATTGTGAAACACATAAAAAATCATTTTTATATAAAACTGATGCATACTTTCATGAGACAAATGACTGAACACTCTTTTCCAGGCAATGGTGCCGAGAAATGGTTTGCCATAGATATATTGGGGGTTAGGTCTTTTCATTAAAAAGATAATAGCAGAAAAAGAATATCTCTTAGCCTCAAACCTTGTTAATTCGAATTCATGTGTACATCTAGTTCAAAGGGGGTTCTG
Source organism: Dryoscopus gambensis (assembly GCA_013389985.1). NCBI lineage: Eukaryota > Metazoa > Chordata > Aves > Passeriformes > Malaconotidae > Dryoscopus > Dryoscopus gambensis. The sequence continues at coordinate 84,003 of WEIT01039543.1, forward strand.
AGTTCCTCCTTTAAATCCTTGCAATCACAAGGATGAACCTTTGATGATTTAACATCTCCCATCTCAGCTTCTGCCTCATTTTAGTACTGGCTCCCACGTTGGGGATGTTCCTAAATTCACTGACAGATCTTATAGTCACTGAGAAAAAGCATCATTAATGCAGAGTTAAAACTGTCCCCTGGTATTTCATGCCCTTCAAGTCAGTTTCAGGTCTAGCACCTATATCTGAAAATACGGGAAATAAAGGATTAAAGGACATGTCTGTGAAACCTTGACACTTGCCCTTCCCTGTCAATAGTACTGGAATGATATGCAAATCATCCAGCTACTTTGCCTGTGTAAGGCGTGATTAGCCAGAAGGATTAGTCACAGCAGTTCAGCAAAGCTGTGATTCATGTCAAAAGCTGATCTGGATGGACCATTCCCACCTGTGAATGGAGGAAAAAATTCCTTTCCAGGCCCCTCATTAGATCAAAAGAGGGCTTCCTATAGCTTCAAGAGCTCCTACACACCTCATTTAAGCGCTGCATTGAATCTGTCCCATAAGTAAGGAGGCCAGCAGCTCTCTGTGCATAGGCTTAATGGCAGGTGAGGGTAGGGTTGGATGTGGCAAATACACGAAGGCAGAGACTCTACAAAAGAGGAGCAAAGAGTTTATCAAATGTGAGAGATCTGGTGTTCCGGGGGTGAGGTGCGTCAGGAATTTGGCTGCGGGGCAGATGCAGCCACCCCCCCCTGCAGAGTTCAAAGCCACCCTTCGGTATGGGAGCGATTCCCGGAGCCGAGGTGCACAAGCCAGGCAGGGTAAAGGTTGCCTGAACATGTACTTTAATTCTTCCTTTCTAGCGTTCAGAAACTTGTATTTTTCTGACTTGATTCTTTCTAAAAAGGCATGGGACTTCATCAGATAATCTTAGCTATGCTTCAAGAAATCTATTTGAAGCCTAATTTTCTATCCTTACTCCTTTTTTCTAAGGGAAGAGAGAATCGCGATTGACAAAGGTTATACATCCTTTAGGAAGCCACAGCTATTACAGTTTTGCAGGAGAGACGCTATGGCAACTAGTTAAATATAAAGAAGGCTATATGATCTCCAAGCGATTCTTCTGTTATTTTTAGAAAGGGGGGCTGAAATATTTGGGGTTGCTGATACGATTCTCTTAGAGAAACCGTGACATGCACTAGATGGGATAACTATTGTATGACTTGAAAACCTGGGGCTGCACCCTGCAAAAACAGCCCGTGGAAGTGCATCCCCAGTTCAAATAAGATTGTGACACAGCCCCCCAGATCTTCTCTGTGTGCCTGGGTTTCAGGGCTCCTCTCAGGGACAGGCAGAACTAATTAGGATTTCCATCCAGGTATGTATCAAAGAGGTCTGTACTGTCCACCAGTAGCTCAGATGAAGAATACAAGTGTGAACAGCTTTAAAATGTTATTCCCGTACACCTAATCCTAGTCTTCTCTCTCTCTCTCCATGCACTTCTTTTCTGCCTCTGCTATTCTGGTCTTCCAATTTCTCCCCATTTATATCCTTAGTCACATGCTTCATCCCCTTCATTCCAGCTATGCTTAAATCCTCTCTTTCCTTCAAGCCCTAGAATCATGGCCTTTTCCCATTTGATACAATCTCTCTGTAGTGGCTGGAGAATTAGACCATGTGAAATAAGATTGCACAGCATAGCACACTGATTTTTAGTGTATTCCAGCCTCCCCCAGAAGTAGGAATTTTGTCTTGAGCACCCAGCACGCTGCTGCTGCTCTACTACTACTGTAATGTCACTGTGATTTCCAATAATAACAAGAATGATCACCTTATTTTTCCAGAACTTGAATGCTTAATGTTCCAATTTTATGGTGGAAGAAAGAGAGAATATTTTAAAGATTTATCTGGAGGAATAAAGTGAATAATAGAAAATGATGCTACAAAAGAGCTTAATTGAAGTACGTTACTAGAAACAAGAGGATAAAATCGATCTTATATAAATGATAGATAAATAGTATACGACGGTCACTTAAGTTCAACTTCAAAATGAGGGGTGATGCAGGGCCTTATTAAACCAAACAGTTAATTTTTCAGAAATGGCGACCTTTACCCAGCTGGATTTTGAAAGAGAATACTTGACTGTGCAGGAGTTTATTAGAGTTGGTTAATTATCCTCTAGTACATTTGTAGAATATGACAAGCATGTGAATTTAAGACACCCTTATAAAATGGATGACTGCAACTAAAGAAAAGTTCAGTGACTTCCTCTAAATGAACAGTAAGGGCAAGCCAATGGCCTCTCTGCTATGAACAAAGTCTCTCTGTCACCTTTCTGTTTTCTTTTCCATCATGAAACACCTCCCCTTCTTTCTGTTTATAATACTGGTGTCTCTCCTACCACACCTCTCCCAGAAGCTTGTTTCAATAACATAAGCTACCAAATACAAGCTTGTAAAGTGGTAGAAAAGTACTTGGATATTCTCTTTCTCTTAAGTGTCCAGCTGAAAAGTGTCACAGTTGTTCTACTCTTCCCCTCCCTCCATTTACTTGGTTTCTTTCACCAGTTGTCTGCCATCTAACATTTTAGGTATATCCCTTGCAGACACACAGCTGCATCTGATCTATTCTGAGGACATAAACACATCTACTGAATGATGGGGGTTATTTATAATAGTGAACTTGGAAACTGCACCTGATAAGGGTGCGAAAGAAAACAAGCACTCGTACAGATCCTAATGTTCTGCTGAGCTTTTGACAGTCACCTTTGAAATGGGTGCTCCTGACAAAGCCTGGACCTTTCTGCTCTACAGACACCTGATGTAGAGGCAGCCTGAGAGTGTTGTGGGTCAGATCCGTAGTTTACCTGAGAAGACATGTAAGATTACTGGGACTCAAATTCTAGCAGATAATCAGGGTGGCCAGAAAGGAAAAGCTCAGGCAGGCACAACTCAAGAATGAGGAGTCTTATTCCCAGTAAAGCTCAAAGAATTTACTTCCGATTTTCTAAATGTGTTCCCAGCAGCAGATAAACAGCTGGACAAATGAAAAAGCCTCACCCAAGGTAGAGGTTGTTGGCAGTCATTTCTCCCTATGCAGGTGAGTAGTTCTTGTAACTTGACTTAACTTGTGACTTGACTATCACTTTTGTATTAGACCTTTGTTCCCATCCTATCTCCATACTTCAGTTTAAGCTCACCGCACTCCTCTAGGACACACCAACACTCTTCTTCCTTTTGCAGAGGAGGAAATAAGGCATACAGCTATTTGCAGATAGCTTTAATGTGCAAGTAATAATAACATGAATTAGGGTTTTCTAACTCCATGATCGCTAGTCCAGCTGTTTCTTCCACAGTGACTTCTGCTTCCCCTGTTGGTTAAGTGCTGTATATTCCCTGGGTTTTAAAGTCCTTCCCAGATGGCGTATATCAAAACAGGATTGGGGGCAACTTAAATATGTTGTATGCTTTCTGAGCTGTCTCAGAAGACCCTCCCCAAAAAGGTTCAGAGAACTGTGATATTCAGTTCCTAAATTGTGTGTGCTAACCTCCAGAGAGGTCCCTAGTGTTAGGTGAGGTGCCCCGCACAAGAAGCAGGCAGGGGCAGATGTTTAAAGTTGATGCTGACAACAGGCATCTCAATATTCAAGGCACTGAGCCAGGCAACAGGTCATGCTGAAGAAAGGTTTGCGTTTGAAGTTCTCCCTCTTGCCTCCATTTAGTAGTTTAACTCAGTAATGGAGTTAGGTGCTTTGGTGAGGCAGAAACCGAAACCACCTTGTGAGCATCGACATCTCAGTCATGCACTTGAACGCAGGCAAATGAGGTGGAAGAACAGCCCATTCCAGTGGCCCTCCCCAGCCCCAGGGGCATTGAACCCAGGGCTCCCTCTCTGCAACATAGCCAGGCGCCAGATATTGGCCATTCCTGGTGGACACCTCCTACTCTTCTTTGGAGGATAAGGGGTCAGGACTGCACAACTCGTGTGACAAGGATCAACAGGACAAGAGAGACACGGAATGTCACCACAGTGCCTGGGGACTCAGGAAGGAGGGGAGGACCTGGAGCTCAGATGCCATGGTTGGGCAGATGCTTTGTGTTCCTGATCTATTCTATGGATACAAGAGTGAAACTTAGTCCAAGCTATGTGTCCCCAGGCAGTTTAGATGAGATTTGAGTTATTTGCCTCAAGTAGCTGGGAAATTGTCTTAAATTGCTCTTCATGTGGTTAAATGCTGTTAGGGATCGCACTGTCAGTTGCTGTAATTAAGAAACTAATTTGGTGAGAGTTAGAAGATCTGGTTTCTATTTTTTGTTTTGTCACAGATTTCCAGCATGACCTTGGCAATCAAATCAGTTCAGGTCAAGTAACAGTGACCTCAGTGTTTAAGGTATTGGCTAATACAAGAAACTGGAATGTATCTGCACCTAATTTGTGGAGTCCAGCATTTATCCACTTCTTATACACATCAATCACACAAGTTTACTTATTTTCTTACATTTTGTGAACATGCTGACTGAACAGACTAGTTTATCCCGGAGTTAAATTGAGATTATAATATTTTTGTACATTATAGGTAGTGAAATAATGTTTGCAAAGCAGTCTGAGACTCTTATGTGCATCCAATTCTGTATAGATGCCTATACTTAATGCACTTACCTTAGTTAATGATTTTTAATCTTCTGAAGGTTCACAAAATATGTCAATCTTTGGTATGGATGCTACCTCCATACCTTTGGTATGGAGGCAAGGAGGTTACAATACAATGTTAATCTCTATTTCTAAATCTGTTCCAGGAGGATCTGGGGCAACCATGACTCCAGATAAATGTTTTGATTATGGAGATGTCTTGATCTCATCTCTGTGACGAGACAGAGTCATAGACAGTGACACCACTTAAGACATAGTAATGTACTGACAATATAATTAATGATTAATGTACTATTGATATTGTGGTAATGTTTACAAACCACAGTCATCAAGACCCAGGTCTGCTGTACAAATACACACAGACATGATTTCTGCCCCAAAGAGCTTAAAATCTAAATCAGCAAAAAACCCAGCCTTTTTCAGGCTTTGAAAAAGGAAAAATATCAACCCAGTGACAATAAATGACTGTGCAAAGCAACTCATCTACACTGTAACAGGGAACTCATGGTTTCTCTGCAAGGGAAAGCTACTCTAATGTAACTTAAAGAGATTTTAAACAATGTAAGAGGTTATGTAGATGCTCCTATTTCAGCATATTAGTGGCTAATTTAAGTGTGATAAAGATTTGCCTAAGTGCTTGTCTACATGGTATATATTTTTCTCATTATCATAATGTAATTAGGTAATGAAAAAATAAGTGCCATTTCCTCATGTAGGCGTCCAGAAGGAATACAGAGGTTGGCAATTATGCAGTTGATGCAGGGAAGTAACATTATTATTCCACTTATTCCCTGGAGATTTCTTAACACAGTGTATGCACCTAACTCAGATACCCACATTTTCGGAGTTCCATACTTCCATTCTTTCCAGATGTACCCTCTCTTTCCTCTCAGAGATTGTGTCCAGGTGCCCAGTGGCCCAGATACTACAGTAGTACAGCCCTGCCTGGACTGTCTGACAAGAAGCCCAAAGAAACTTCTGGCAGTTTTGTGCAGATCAAAGTTACAGTGTTTGTGCAGTTTGTCCCGTGAGCCCCACTGTGTTGGATGTTCATGCACTTCATGGCACAAATATACTTCTGTTAGGCAACTTACATAAAGAAGAAAAGGAGCCCTCCCTACACTAGAAAAGTAGAATATATACTGCCCATGCAACTTTTTTTAATAGTAGAAAAGTGTCTCTTCAGTTTACAGTGTTGAAATATTCAAGGCACACAAAGTTAACCAGAGAGAAAAAATTATACATGAAGTGTCTGAATGGTGATTATGTTCCTCTTCATGGGGAAGGAAGGGGATTAAGTAAATCCCCATCACAGTTTTCTTCTTATTGGGCAAGTCAATTGAGAGCAAAGAGAATAATTGAAGTTGTAGTCTTGAACTACAGCAGTGATTTTTACTGGTTCTCATCTGTCAAAGCTGCAATGGCAGTGTCCACATCAGTTGAATCATACTGACATAAATTCACTTCTCAAATTAAAATGAGTTTTTCAGGCCATAATTATGCTGTCACAAAAACCCCATTACTATTTAGTGGATGAAACTAGGGGAATCTCATAGTGCATATGATTCACCCAGGTCTTTTCAAATCGACACAAACTGATGTGGCCTCAGCTCACCCCCAAATGAATATTGCAAATTCAGATGGCTCAAGAGGATGGGAAGACCAGAGTACTGGCAACTGCTGAGACAGGATATCACATCAGAGCCCAGAGCCAAGGCAGCTCCAGCACAGCAGTAACTGCCCCAATGCTGGCACGCCACTAAATGCCTAGGATTCCGTGTAGGTAAACAGCGTGTACCCAGGACATACCCATCCAAGTGCAGAAGGGCTGCAGACAAATAAAAAACATATGCTGGGAATTGAACAGAAGGGATTGAATTTTGCCTCAGGTGTCTGCATTTAAGACCACTGTTTTTAGTGCTGTTACCCTGGGTTGGTGTCTGTGTCACAGGGCAGAGAGCTGTGGGAGCTGTTGTTGCTTGGGGCTGTTGCTGGAGGGGTTTCAGCCAAGACAGGCACTTGCTGCTGCTGAACATCTGGACACACACACAGACAGAGGGGGAATTATTCCTGCTTGGACTGTGTTTTCTCCAGAACTCAGTCTGAGCCCCCACCAATCTCCTCCACCATGTCACCACGCATCTCAGACAGGTCCGTGGTTTCTCCACTTCTACAGTCAGGCTCCATCTCCTCCACATTCCCACCTTCATCCCCCCAGCCCAGACCCCTGGCCTGCCAGCCCAGATCAGTCCTGCCTTGCTCCTGCATCTGCAGTGTGGGGACCAGAGGGATGTTGGGAGTGGCTGCCTCGCTCTGCACAGTGCTGAGCTGTGTGGGACAGCTGATTTGAGGCATCTTGCTTCATCCAGGTCAGGGCCCAGATCCCAGGTCCCAGGGATGTTATTTACAAACATATAATTGTTCACAAGGAATCTCAGATGCACTCTAGACCAGGAGACTAAACTCCAAATGGTTGCAATTAGCTTGTGGAGTAGCAGGGTTTGCCAGTCTATATGTTATTCACATATATTGCTTATGGACCTCAGCAAGTGTCTTGAACCTTTATTCTCCACACAGAGCCATCTGGAGATGCTAAATGAGGAATCTCTGCACTGTTCCACTATTTACTGTACACATGCCCTAGGATAAGTGAAATTAAAATACATGTTGCAGAACCAAAAGCCAAAACATAATCATTCTGAGGAGACAAAGATATTTATAGGTATCTATCTGAGAATGTCCTTGCTCGGTTTTACTGTATACTTTGGCTAGAAGAAATCCAATCTTTATGAAGTGCAAAGTGCCAAGAAATGAAAAAACAGGGAGTGGAAAATCTGGAGGTATTCTGCACAGTTCCAGATTTGTGTAAAGATTGTTTGCAGTTGTAGCTTCTGACTGCATGTTAGAAATGGCAGGGTCCTGGCCAGTACTGTCTATACTGCTTAAGTCCATGAAAAGCCCTGCAACCTTACCTTGCAAGATGGAAACAACATATTTTGTCTCCACCGCCCATTGCACACCTAGGGACCTTTAGCCAGCACACTGAATTAGTGCTTCAATGGCCTTCCACAAAAAGAACTCAAACATCAAGCCTCACGCCCTCTCTATGCAGTAACAAAATACCTTTGCCATATGCATAACCCAGGATCCTGATTAACTAGCACAGTTAACTAATTACTACTTGCCCCCTTGGACATTAAGAATGGAGAGGCTGGAGAAGCATTAACTAATTATACCCCCTCATAGCCCAGCTGCACTGAGTATCCTGTCCTGGAGCTCATCTTCCAAAATGCATTTATACTTCTCTGGGCTTTTAAGCCCATTTCAGACTGGTAGGACAGACGGACTAGAGCTGCACTTGTGACAAGGTTGAAATCAGGCATATACATCGTCTTTGTCAGTGTCTGGAATTATTTCCATGTTATGACTACAAACTTCAAACATACATTTAGGGGAGATACTTCACAATTTAAAATCAAAAGCACCTGATAATACTCGTTAATAAGAATGAGCCAGATAGTGACTATTTAGGAAACATTTTCCTGAAAGATAAACAGTGATACCTGAAGGAAAGAACAGAGATAAGGAAAGATGGAAAATCATAAAGTACTCCATAAAGTGAAGCATCAGAAGAAAAATACGTTCTTATTTTTCCCTGTTGCTTTCCTCTGCCCAGGAACTGTGTCATTTTTATGTGTGGTGCTCTGCAAGGCAAAAAGAGATGCCTCTTTGCCTGTTAAACAAGTTGATGCTGACCTGTCTTCCTGGCTCCACTGTCCCAAAGATGGGCTATTTTAGCTGCCTGAGGTCTGCTACATACACAGGTGCTGTCTGCAGAGAGAGGGAGAATTGCCCTTCAGAGAGCTCCCATGGCAAAGGGTAATTGCGGCATCCTTGGCTTCGAGTAAACTAAAGACACTGAATTGGACTTGCTTTTACTCCAGGCTTTGTCTTGGTTTAGGTTTGCTTGAGAGCTTGTGGCAGTGTAAATAGGAGGAAAACAGGGATCAGTGGCAGAATAGGAAATTAAAAGACTGAAGGACAGGCTTTGAAACACGTAATCTAAATCCCAGTTAGGAATTCTTCATGCAGTGTAATGTGGTAGTGAGCCTGAGTCTGGCTCCATGGAAAAACTGTATCGTGGCTGCTGGTTATTGCCTCCTTTGGGAGAGCTGTGCTGGGAGGCTTTCACCCTGCCTTGTCCCCGGGGGTGTTTTGGGGCTGGCTGTGGCAAAGGTTAAATGACTGCTTTTATGATTTAGAGAGCAAAGGAATGGGGAAACAAGTGTCCAATAGCTATGGAAAAGAACTAAGGACAAAACTGAGGGCAATGGGGAATGTCTGTGGCCTGAGCAATGAGTATAGTTTGAAAATCTGCAGAATGAACTGAGAGGTCCAGGGCAGGCTAAAGCAGAAATCTGACTTGGGAACAGACTAAAGAATAGAGTGACAGTGGTGGTCACTTGCTGTAAAAATATATGGTGCAATACTGTTCTTATTAATGAAAACATGAAGAACAAGGCAGAAAGAGTCATGACCAGAGAAAATGTTAGGAACAGAGTGATTTCCAAAACAAAAGGACAAAGAATCAGTGGCCATATATTTCATATTTCATTCTTACCCAGTACAACTAATAAACACGAGTACAGATACAGATCAAGTATTCGTGGATGGAAGTCAAACTTTTAACTGCAGACAACTCGCTTTCTTGGTCCTAGAAGCTTTGAATTTGTGAATTTGGCCTGGTTGCCTGGACAGCTCTCAGGCTGGACTGTGTGCAGGTACACATGTGTGGCATGGCAGTGCACCCACCAACCCTAACACCTGAATCTCACATCTCACAGAGTTACATTAGGAATTGAAATCACTTGGGGTATCTACTGACAATTTTTCCATCAGGGATAACATCAGAAAAACAGATGGATTTTTACAAGAAATACAGTGTAATATTAAGGTCAAAAAGCCCATTCAGACAGGAAAGTAAAGAAGTTGTTAATATAAAAAGCAGATTCTATAGAATAAGAATAAGACCTTCAAGCAGGAGTGACTTGCCTTCATAGTGTATTTTAACACTGGTAGGGCTTTTTTTCTCCCTCAGATCTCAGTAAAGAGCTACAGATGACAGGGGTGGACACATTCTGTAGGTAGTGTCCACATGGTTTGAAGTTATGGCAGAACAGATTATTAGCAATGGCAAATAGGAAGGAAAAACAGTTAATTGGGAAAAAGAAAAAAGGCAAGCAGCTAAATAGTGACAATCAGACAGTTTTGCTAGTGTTGTCATGGGTTTTCCCGTGACAACCTCTGGAGTGATATCTGCAAGAGCAAAAGAAAGCTCCCTGTGTTGTAAGATGGTATTTTATTCACAGTATCTTGGTTTCAAGCTGGGAAGTTTTAAATCCTTGCTCTTTTTTTTCTTTTTTTTTCTTTTTTTTTTTAACTGACACAATTGTGGCTCTGGATAAAGCCAGCGGGAGTTTCGAGAACTCTTCTCTGAGTGTGATTTTAAGAAACAACAGGAGCTGAAAAGCAACAGCTTCCTGGCCAAAGGAGCTTCACATTACAGGCTGGATCTGAAGTTCTATTCAAGTCAGTGGATTCACATAGGTAATGTCTCCCTAGGGGCAAAGAGGAACAAGACTAGGCAGACTCCAACATTAACACTCTCAAATGTCTTCTGAAAGAAAGGACAATGCTCAGGACCACAGATTTACTGGAGGGGCATGTGTTCAAGGTTATACCCACTTTTGTTTATTTCCACTGAAATACTGGTTTGTATGTGTTCCTTGCATGAGGGAATGCATCGAGATCACTGTAACCAGCAAAGTCTTTGGTGCATGTAGAATTTGAGTATCACACAAGCTCAATTATGGTTTCCTCCCTCTTTTCAAACAGAAGTGATGTGTCTGGCTGGCATGGACATGATATGTGAATATCAGGTGGTGTAAATTGGAAATAAGATAGTGTCATTGGATAGAGCAAGACAGGTGAGTGTTACAGGATGCTCTGTTGACATTCAGCCTACAACTATGAAAAAACTTGGGCTACTATGTTCAAAACCACATATTATCAGGTCTAATACATGCATATATTTTCTGGAAACTTTGCCAAATGTTTAGTAATAAAACCAGCCTTCCTTATAATGATATGTCAAATAAACATATAGACACCAGTGAAGAAAAAGCAGTTTCTTCTTCTTTTCTCAGTATCTTTTTCTTTTCTGTGATACTTTCACACTTAACTTAGCCACTTAGAAATGCCTATTTTAAAAAGGGATTTTTTTTTTTTAAATGCATGGATACTAGGGTTCTTAATCCTTATTTAGATACTAATTTTTTAGAACTAGTGAAATCTCATGCCTGCAGATGTTCTGGACATTTATCACACTTGGTGCCTAGCTGTGAACTCCTGAGTTTAGGCATCCATTTTAAAAAGCAGGTGAAGCTTTTCTCTGTATTTGTGTCCAGTTTGAAAGTCTATTGCACAGCGAGCAGGTGAAAGGGCAGCAGTAGTGAGGTGAAGGCACTGCCTCAGGTATCAGGATATCTGGATTCTGTGCCTTG
>WEIT01039545.1:11482-34060 GCA_013389985.1 Dryoscopus gambensis
AGAGGAAATGTGATCCATAAATATCTTTAATTACATGTATCAATGTAAAACACTAAGCTGTTGCAATAGCAAAGCCTGGGTACCAAAAATTTTCCAAAGTTTCAGAGTGCTTTTACAGAAGAAAGGATTTCATGCCATGATTTTCCAGTGCCACTTTGTCTGTGCTTCATGAAGACCATGTCTCCAATATTGATACCCTGCTATGAGCAATTATAGAGCTTTTGTCCTCTGCAAGGAGAACTCTGACCAGAATTTCATACTTCTCTTTACATAACAAGGCACCCTGCAGAGAGATACTAAATCTAGATACAAACTAGGCTTCCTCCATGTTTCAGAGGGCTGATGTTGCTGAGTCATGCTTACGGGCAATCTAACCAACAAGAGACGGTAGAAAACAGCAAACTAGAACAATTACTTCTGAGATGACATGGACTATTCCCATTAGTTTTAGTCAGCATGATGCAAAACATAAACTTTCGTTACACTGCATCAGGAACAAGAGTAAATATAATTTTCTTTCTTGGCATCTAAAAGTAGCAATGCAGATTTTCATTCCCATTGTGCCTTGGCAATATGAAATGACTGGTTATTTGTTGAACAAATTGGTGGGAAATTATAAAAAAAATTTAAAACATAGCAATCACACAAATACAGAATAGTGCAATTTTTGAGGACTTTAATTGCCAGAGGTATAACATTAGCAAGCTGTTTCTACTGTAAAATAACTGGTTTGCATAAATGCATTGTGTTAGCTAGTCAGTAGCTCAATCATTACTTTGTTGTCTTGGGTCTAAATATTGGAAGTAGAAGTGTAACTTAAAACAAGAAATATCTGTCAAGCAGGAAAGCTCAAGATACCTTTTAATAACATACCAGAGAGCTGCTTTATTGTGTTGCTGCTGCTGCTTCTTTTGAACTCCTAGATAATATCAGATGAGGAACATTATACTGTTCTATGCACATTTCCCTCATTACCACAGTATCTGAAAAGCTTCCAGTAGTTCATTAAGCAACATGACTAACCTTCCTTATTTGTGGTTTCTCCATTCTCTCTCTCATCCTCTCTCCAAGGGAAGTGCATGTGTGCGTGTATGTGTGTGTGTGTGCACAGTGTTTTGGTGGATTGTGTTGGTTTGGTTATTTTCAATTTTAAATTTTATTATGTGCATGCTCCCCTTCATTTATAACAGAGATCTTATCTCATTTAACTTCTGCATTTGTATTTGCGTGTTACTGAGTGGAGCCTGCATTCCCTGCTCTACCTCTTTGCTTCTGCACACACACTCTTGCTGTTCCTCCATACGCCTAAAGGATGCACAGCAAAGTGCATGCATAGCACAGAAAAGTCCAGCTAAGTCAGAGGAAGAGAGTGATAGGGTGGGAGAAAGGTCTCATAAATTATGCAGGCCATGACATCATAGCTGCTGACGGGTTTTGCATTTTGTAAGATGAACTACTACAAAAATCTCCCTCTCTGCTATTAAAGTGGATAGTGAGCATTTGAGAGTCTCCCATAAGGGCGTATATGAAGTTGCAAAATCTGTCTACTGTGCACAAGGCACCATATATAGGGATTTTGTTGCCATCCACACAACTGTGTGGATGAAGATGGCTTTTCACGTATAAAATGCAGATCGGAAAAACTTCAAAAAGCTAAGCCTGACTCTTCCCCTCCATTATGTTAGCATATGCAGAGCATAACTTCACTAAGGCAGCATACTCCTGCTCAAGAAGAGACAACATCTTGGTAGCATATGTGTAACTTTTTTAAAGCCCAGAGTGAAAGACATTATGATAGGTAAAGTATTAAAGTTCGAGTGCTGTAAGGATTGTGGAAAGCTATTGCAATTTTTATGCATTTGTCAAATTTGGTATCAAAACACTGTGGACAGTCTCAGTTCCCCCAGCCAAGATTTCTGGTATCATCATCTCTCTCAATTCAAGTTCATACGCATGTCTACCTTGTAATAAGCAATATAAAAATGCCCTCAATTTCTGCAATTTTTTCCCCCAGTATATCTTGAAATGTGTCAAGAAAAAGCAATATTTGTTATTATTTTTTTGATGGTGAAAATGAGGAAAGAAACAGGAGATGACTCTTCAAAGTCAGTCAACAGATCAGGCCTCAGTCCACAGTGAAACTTCAGGGCTCATACACCAGTCTGCTCCTAAAGCAGCATAGTCACACAAAAGTTCTAACCCTAATAGAATCTGCTTTAGAATGAAAGAAAAAATTACTCTAATTTTCACTGGTGTAGATACAAAATTAGCTTAATTTCATTTTTTTTTTCCTCAAGACAAATTTCTGTGCAAGGTATTGGAGATCTAGCCCAGGATTATCTGCTGTTTGATTGCTGCCATTCAGAATAGTTTCAGGACAAGAGATCTTTTCCTCTCATCCAGAAGGAGACAGCTAATGAACAACTGAATTTTTAATTGTGTGTTGAGGATACTTCCGGAAGATTTTACTATCCCAACATTAAAAAACAGGAAAGCCAGGGTAAAGGCTAATATCCCTTAATATGAAAAAGGCTGGGAATGGAGCTAAGCTGCCTGGCAGATGAGCAGGAGCCTTACATCCTGTGAGACTGAGCAGAATCTTCAGGGTTTGCCTGCTGCCTTCAGGCATCAACTCCCCCAGAAATGACACAGAGACCTGTGCATCAGCTGTCACTGCAAGGATCTCATTGAACATTAAAGTACTCCCTTGCATTCGGCAAATACAATTTCTAGTGTAAAACCAGCTACTCAAGGGCCCCCTCAATTTTGCCTCAGCTTACTGCTGTCAGTGAGAGCAGATGGGGATTAAAAGTAGGGGAAAATTTTTCCCCCTCATGGTGGCTCTCTTGCTTGGGACTCCACAAACTGCAGTACAGATGTCAACAAGTGCCACAAAAAGCTAGAGCTTGCTCTTTCCCAAAAGCCAGCAAAGTAATTCTGACATTTCCTACTTCAGAAGTATCGTTTAACCCCAGCCAGCAACCAAGTCATGCCAGCTGAAACCATCACAAGAAGAAAATTGAGAAAATACATATTTTGAGACAAGTTTCTTAATTACATATAGGTTTTCAGCTAAGCCTTCTAATAATTTGGATTGCTTTTCACCTTGAAACAGTTTTGCCTCTGAAATACTCTCCTGGTCATAACTTATTTTGTCAAGTTGGGCTTTGTTTTGGAAGAAGTATTCTTGGCCACAATATTTTTTATGGTTTTAAGCTGCTGCCAATTGCCTGAAAATTAAAGTGTGGGTAAAATTCAAGATAGATGTTTCTTAGGACAAATATGGAGTTTGACATGTAGCAGGTATGATGGAGACTTTCACAATTGTCTTTGGACCTGAGAAATGTTTTCTTCTTTTTTTTTTTTTTGGAACAATGGGGATATAGTTATTTTTCCCACAACGTATACCATCTCAGCCACTTACACCTTCTTTTGGCCTGCATATACTGTAGAGGGTAGGCCAATTCTGTCCTCTTATTCATGGATCAGACTTTTGCACCTAACAGAAAACAAAGCACTGCCTCCACCAAAGGTATTGGGAAAGGATGTTACAAAGATGACAAAGAAAGTACAAGCACAGCTTCCTGAGTGGGAAATGTGTGGCTATAAAGCAATACAGTAATAGATGCAGGAACAATTGTTTTCATAAATAAGTAGCGAGAGAAAGGTCCAAAGTAACCTGAGGTTTCTTGTGGGCCATTTTCTTTTCTTTTTCTTAAAAAAGAAAGAGTAAGTTACACATTGTCCAGACATTTGCTGGCTTAGGCTTAAAGGGCCTGCATGCAGAGTATTCACACTGGGACTCTGCTCTTTTCTCTCAATAACATTATTTCAACTATTGAGTCGTGTTGCCACTGGGAAAATATGAACATTTCAACAAAGAAAAATAAATTGCATTTGTGTTCTCACTTCAACTCCCAGATTCTTGCTGGAGAGGAGCCAGGATAGTGTTTCAAGGTGCTGACTATCTCCTTCCAGCAAAACAGAACAGATGGGATGGAGCTAGGCTGGGATCCTGCAGCTAGATGCAAATACATACAAGTCTGGTATCAGAGTAAGGCTCTTTCCTCCCCTTACCCTCTCTACTTGGAGTACCTTGGATTTCAGAATATGGACATCTAAACACAGCAGCTAGGAGGGAGCAGTGGCACATTTGGCTTGTGCATTGCATCATGTGCTGCTGCAGTTCAGACACTTGTCAGGAAAAGCAAGGTTTGCTTCCCTCCTTTGCCCCCTGCAACCTCAGAAAAATCCCTCCACCATTCTCAGACGTAGTTTCCCTCCAATGCAACAGGAATATCCCCTCTTCCTGGGGTACAGCTGTATACCAAAGGCTCCATGATGGCCTGACACTAATACTTCAAGGCCATGCAAATGAGGCGGCTCTACAATTTGCTCCCGCACACTTGGTGTCAGTGGGCCCTGCCACTCTGCCAGCTTCTGCAGGATGTGCACAACCACCACATTTGTAAAGACAACCCTAGTGCATTTCCACACAAACTATTCACAGGAGTTAGTTAAATAAAACATGGCATTTTCTGGCTGTAAGCAGTGGAGGGAGAGAGGGCATGAAACATGAGCCTAATCGGAATTGGGGAGTTGGGGTGAAGAGGGTTACAATCCACATTTACAGAACACTTTTTGAATACCAAAAGCTTTCCTCTTTATAATACAAAAACTTCGTTCACTTCAGTTCACTCACTATGAATAACGAACTGGGGAATTAAAAGCTTTAAACCTGTTAAAGAAGGAATATTAACTTAGGTATAAATATAGCTGAAATAATCCAGACAGTTTTATGACCTTACACCCCCAAATGAAGGTGAAATGCAGAATTCTTTCCCCAGGAATAGTGGTAAACACAGCTAACAGATGGAAGAGCTGAATGGAAATTTCAATAAAGTAGGCCACAAAGAAGCATTTGTAAGTGCAGGGGTGCTCACTTAAAAAAAAGGGGGGGGAAAAAAAGAAGGCTAAAAAATGGAACTTTGTTTTATTTTGATAGAGTGCCAAAACAGTACTGCATTCCTTAAAGAGCAGAATAAAGGAACGAGTTAGACTGGCCTTCTCAACACCTCAGCAAAAGCCCCCATGGGTCTCATTTTGCTAGGATGACTATTTATATGACAGGTAAGGGAATAATTTTGTTGGATTCAGTTACACTAGGCCTCCCTGACCTCTGGGTCAAAAGAGCAAATGCAAAAGTGACAATGTGGATAATTGCCTGTTTAGGATAATGGAATACTGATTGAGGGTCAATTATTATAACACCTGAAAGATAAATGAGCTGATGTGAAAGGTTCAGCAGAGGCAGCAAACAAGAACTGTCTGCATGCACCATGCCATGGCTAATAATGCAGAGCACAGACTGCTGCATTTGATAGCAGGGAAGCATATTTCCTGAGCTGAACTACTAAAGTCAAGCAGTTTCCAAGCTCTAAAATATTTTAGTTTGTAAAACATGCCATAAAATAGAAATTCAGCTCCACTGCCCAAAGCTGCAGGATTAAGGTAATATTATTTAACATGCTACACAATTAATTTCCATTATAACCCTTGTCTGTGCCACATATCCCAGACTTATTCTTTCTTCTGTCTCCTGAGTGAACTCTCTTCCACTGCTACACAATTAAAGAAAACCAGATTTGACATTTGTATTTCTAAATCCAACCAAAGGGGAAACACCATTCAGGCTGTTACTGCAGAGAGCCACTGTGGTTCATAGGATTTTTTTTAAAAATGAATTTTGTCCATAAAATGTTTTGAAACTTCTGTGCATGTGACTGTCCTGGTTGTGTTGATGTGCATTGCTTTTGCATTGCATGATTCTGGAAATGCTTGTTCCTCACTTTGGTCTTCTTCCTTTTTCCTGTGTTCCACAAAAAACAAAGTTTCTTATTTCCTCCTCTACACATCAGGATGGTATAGGATTTAGGCTGGAAAAAAAGCATTTTCAAGGGAAAAGCAAAACTGACCCCTCTTTAGGGTTACAGTGCAACTAGAGGTCAGTCACTATTGTCTCCACTGAGTGTTTTGTCTGGAGAAAAGGAGGCTCAGAGGAGACCTTCACTCTTTACAACTACCTGAAAGGAGATGGTGGCAAGGTGATGGTCAGTCTCCTCTCCCAGGTAACAAATGACAGAATGAGAAGAAATGGCCAGGTAAGGTTCAGGTTGGATATTAGGAAAAATTTCTTCACTGAAAGAGTAGTTAAGCACTGTAACAGGCTTCCTAAGGAAGTGGTGGAGTCACCATCCTTGGAAATGTTCAAAAAATGAGTAGATTTGGCACTTTGCAGTATGGTTTAGTGGGCATGGTGGTATTAGGTTGAAGGTTGGACTTGAAGATCTTGGAAGTCTTTTCCAACCTTACTGATTTGAGTAAGAAGACAGAGAGGGTTCAGATACATAGAAATCCCACTTTGGTGTGCAAAAAGTGTTTCCAGATAAATGAAATTTTAAAATTGAAATGTCCATCTTCTTGTAGCATGAGATGAATGAGCAATAAGAAACGCATCTCTATGAACAGCAGGGCTCTGATAAAATGCTCTCAGTGTGAATATTCATGTCTCAAAAGTATGCCACAGCAAAAAGTGTTATGTAGAAAATATTTCACTCAAGTGAGATGAAAAGGACTCAGGAGATCTGCTGCAATGAACCCACAACTCAGTGTAAACCTCTCCCAGTGCTTTTCCATAATGGCACAAGAGGACCTTGCCTGCTTTTTCTCCTCAGCCTCTCTGTTAACAGGGATCTTGGAAAGAGCAGGAATAAGCATGTCTAGATTGTCAACAGAATACATTAGAATAAAACAGGCTGTCAAGAAAGTGAATATATGAAACTATAGCACCTTCAAGGAGACTTGAAGGTGACCACTGTATGAGTATACAGGGAGGGAAGGGACATTGCCCAGTTTGCTGCAACAGTGTGAGTCACGGCTGCCCTGCACCTTTATGCTAGATGTGACTTTCCCTTTGGTTGTTACATGAATGTAATCTCCCAAACTCGTAATCCTGTATTTTAGCACAAATCTATATTGTTAAAAAATTCCATCTATAATGACTGTAATGCAGTAGCAAATTAATTTCTCCCCCCATCACTCCAACTGGCATATCACAGTCTTATACTTCATTTATACTCATCATGTAAGCTGGGAAAAGATGAATGACCAGACCATGAGAGGAGCTTGCAGTTGATTCTCATCTCTGTTTTATTTGATGAGAATATCACTACTTCGTCTTCAGTACCATCAGCTGCAGGAAGAGTAATTTTGATGCCAAGCAGGAGTTTCAAATCCACAACAAAACTACCTTTTCTATAAGGTAAAGGATTAAAACTAATCAACTTCATAACAAGCCAAGTGTCCTGCTAGAAACACCCCTGGTAGGAACAACAAGTATGGAGAGTAAGTCACATGACTTCGGGTAAGAAAACAAAACAAAAAAATCCCAACCCTGGGCCACTGATCAAACACTGTCTCACAGTGACTAATTTCTGACTAGAACCCTACTGATTTGGTTTTCCTTTCCCTCAGACAAGATGAATCATTGCATGCAGGCTGACAGAAACAGAAGGCATCCTTTTCCTTCAGCTGCCAAACCCCTCATGATTTTCCTGTGTGACAAAAGTCCATCCGGCAGTGATGAGAGATTTCTGAAACTAGTTGAAGTCTTCAAGGCTTAAAAGATTATTGAAATCTCTTCCACTGTGGGGATAAGCTAGCTCGTATTTCAAGTATGATGTATTTCTATTCCAGTGCATTCTGCTTCTGCAGGGAGCATATCCCTCAAATGTTCCACAGTTCAGAAATGTCTCTCATTTTACTCTCAAAGCTATTTATCTTCCTTGAAAATTTCCTGCCTCTGTGCTTTTGTTATTTAAAACTCCTTGTAGCAGTAAAACTGAAACAAACCCAAACCTCTCTAAGATGAGCTTACAGAAAGAGACACATGGTTAAAGAAATAAATAGCATGATGTTTCCAGTTCCCATGCAAACATGGTGCTTTTCGTCTCTTTGTCCCACACTTGGGTGCTGGCACTCTGAGAGGCACCTAGCAAAGAGATGCAGTGCAAGTTCCATGGAGACCCAAAAGTTCAAAGCAGGGCCTCTTCTTTCGTCCCACCTATGTATGAGGCACTCGTGTTGCTACGTAGGCTATCCTAACAAAGCATCCACAAACAAAGCTTGTTCCTGAAATTAATTGTGAAGAACCATGCTGGATGTTTCAAATTTTCATAAGCTGCAATAACTGTTAAACATGGGCCTGAATTCTCAGAAATTACAGGAATTGATTACTAGAGCAAAACAGCCGTGAGCCCTCTGGAAAGCACCATTATGTTTTCGTTCTATAAAAGTCCCACAGGGGATTCTTGTTCTGAGGCTACTTGTACAACATAATCAAGTCTCCAAGAGCAGCTCTGCGTGATTACTGTGTAACATCCACCAGGTAAAACTGGAAAGTGACAGTTACGATTACATCTGTCTCTTGAAAGAAATGCCGATGCTGAATGACTAGAGAATGAGGTGTGAAGCCAACTGATTCATTAGCCCAACTCCACAAATTGCAAAGCAAACTTTCCTGCAATAGTGAGACAAATAGCTTAGCCCCAAAAGAGACCAGCAGTGATTTTGCAAAGTATGAGAAAGTTGGTGGTGCTCTGATTTGGTGCTGCTCCCTTGTAAACAGCCATGCTACCTCCCAGCCTGTTCTAAAAGGCCACTGCCCTGGATAAGCAGGATGTGCAGGTGGTTTGCAAAACCATAAATTTGAATGGTTTTCTCAGAGCACATGTAATACCTAATTCCACTCTTTATGTTTTGGGAATGTTAGATTCTGCCGTCTTAGCTACTACCTGATTAACCTAAGGGGGATGCTCCTTATGCTGAGGGCCTCTATAACAGGGATCTGGGGCCACAGGAGCTACTTCTGAGTGCTGGTATTTTGGCTGATGTTGATTCCTTGATCAGCTGTTCCTTTGCATGGTACAGATGTTACAAATGAGCCACTGCCTAATGTCAGTCTGCTTGCACAGCACGAGCCTCATCAGTCTGGGCAAGCTTGGACCTATGGGCTCTTTGTTTCTTAACAGAGGGCCACAAGTTCCCTTCCACAGGAGGAAATCTCATCAAGTCCAAATGTCAAAAACCTTTTCCATTTTATCAGGGGGAAAAAAAAAAAAAGCCCTGAAGGGGTCTTTAAAGAGATTCAATAGAGATTCAACTTTCCTTTCCAAAGCAAAGGAAAGAAAATCTGGAGTGACAGCAAACTAGAAACCTAATGCATGGACAGTTAAGGAAGCAAATGAACCCTTGAGTGTTTCGAATGGAGAAGGATATCTGCCCTTTAATTAAGAATGAAAGATGAATATGATCTGTTGCATACAAGATACAACTCAAGTGAGTAATTTTGGAAGAGGTTGATAGCAAATATATCTTCAGTAACAGCCAGTGTAAGTAAGGCAGACTAAGTGCTGAAAAAAACCAGCAGGAAGAAACACCAGATTTTCTGCAAAACAGAAATATATTCTTAACCTTATGCCATCTTCAGATAACTTACATAGCTTGAAAGATGGGAATAAATAAAAATCAAAAAGATCTTTATCAATAAAGAAATTGGTAAGTCAACTCTGTAAGCTGAAAAAATTCTGAAGATCACTCATGAGGACTTTAGTCACTAGACATAATTTTAAATAGCCTCAAATTTTGGGGTTTGCTGAGTATCCTGCAAAAGATAATTGCTTATTGTTTTTTTAGAGAAGACTTTGCAGAATGACAGAAAAGAAAAAGGGGCTTTTCTTTTTGGTAGTAGGCTGGGAAAATTCCTTCCCAATAATTGTTTTGATGCTGTTTAGTTTCATTGTAATACTAATTGTGGCAGGAGCTTGGGGTTTTTTGCTTGGATGTTTTGTTTGGTTCCTTGTTTTTTTCATTTTTTAATTGAGTTGTCTCATTTACATTTCAGTAAGTGGAAACATCCTTCGATGTTAAAGTTGAGATATCAAAAAGGACATTCTGGTAATTAACCTGAGCTCCAAAGTAAATTTACTGGAAGAAACCTAGAAGAAGAAGCTAAGAGCTCATCAGATTATGTACAAGAAAATGAAAAATCATAGTTGAAGAAATTTTTTTTTTCCTGTAGTTTTTGTCACTGATGCTTTTTCTCCTGGAAAGAATAATTTTGCAAGCAGCATCAATGTTATTGAAGACAAAACGGAAGCTTCCCAGTCTGTGTGATTAAAAACAAACGTACAAGCAGATTCCTAAACAAAAAACACGCTGTATTTATTAAAAAGGACTGAAGTCAAAGCAGCATCCAGACCGTTTTAAAAATTGCTACCAATATTCTACACTTTTTCTCTTTTTCTTTGTGAACAGTTTGGTATTGTTGTTATGCTAAACTACTTACAAAACCATGATAATGATGACAGAGAAGAGATACGTGACTGACTCAAATGATTCTCAAAGACACCCTCCCATCCCTTATGTGAAACCAAAACGTCAACTTGTAGGCTGCATTCAACCGTGAGAATTCTCGGTCAACACCACCATAGACTGCAAATGTACCCCAACAGCTCTCTAAAGCTTCATCATAAAAACCCCAGATATATGAATAAAGAGACATCTGGAACAGCATCCCAATTTAGCTTGGCCACTGCACCTTAATATTTGGCATCACTGCTGTCCCCAGGCTTGTTTTATATGAGAGATTTCCTTCTCATTCTGAGTCTTAAACTATACACCCCACACCCTCATACCTCTGCATCTTCTTCCCAGCCTGCCTTCCATGATCCTTGCATCAACGAGGAGCCTAGAAGGCAGGATGGACAAGTGTGACCTAGAAAGGAGGGTTTGCCTTGCCATAGTTGAGAGACGTCAAGAGAATAAACTTGAATGTGGTGTGCTGCAGAAGGAAATTCCTGAACCCAAATTTTCTGTTGTTTTGTGACATCTTCTGGGTTTAGGGGCTATGGTGACTAGGAGAGGAAGAAAGAAGGAGCATGAAACATCACATTTCAGGGGAAGAACTAAAATGAACATCAATAGGCAAACTCCATGATTAAAGGGAGACTTACAAGAAGAAATGTTAATTAGCAGTTATAGCGAGCACTTGAGACTTTCAAGTTTTTGATACACAGATTACAATGAAGACATCTTTCCTGCTGTTCTCCATAAGGTTAATATTCACAGAATTTTAAAGAAATGGTGACCTGCTCCTGCTTGGATATGCCATGCAAATTCTGAGAATGTGCAGGAGAGGGAAAAATTAATTAGCAATGAAGTGACAGCAATAGAAAAGTCTTCTGAAGCATAGGCTTAAGTTTTCACTGAGAAAAGATCAGGGCTGTTTTCATCTATCTTTTTCAAAACAGTATTTTTAAATGGTTTCTATACTAAATAGGATACTGTAACATCTGAGATGTGGCTAGTACACGCTCTCTATTGAAATATCCAAAATGGACAGGAAACTTGAAAATGCTCGGCATGGGCTCCCCAGACATGCCACGAACCATTTTGAAACCAGCATGCCAACAGGGAGCAAGGTAGACAGCGACATACTAATTTATACTTCACATGTACCTTAATCTGCCATACCAGAAAATAGATGTTCAGTTTTCTCCTAGGGGTAAAAACATCTATTTTAACAATAGTAATTTACTTCAACAGGTCTATATCAATCCCTTTCCTTATTTACAGAGAAATAAACTGCTTGCTGTTTAGATAACATTCTCTTCAGGGCAGGCGTAGCTTATCGGAGCTGCCTGCTGTGAGCCCAGTCCAGGCTGCAAACAATACACTTTTAACAACTCTACTGCCTTGAAATCTGACAACATAAAGTAAAGCACAAATTGCTTCCCGAAACTTTCTTCAACTTTCCTCGGAATAGCTGGGAGAGACTTGGCCCATTTATAGCCGAAGTGAGACAGATTGAAAGTATGTGCGTGTCAACTGGCTCCTGCAGGGAAAATCCTGGCCATGGGCTGGGCATCCTGTCTAGGAATTTAACCAGCCTCTCACTGAGGTGTGACATATTCTTCCAATGGACTTTTAATCCATTCACTCAATAAAATGCTCAAAGATAAAACCAGCAGAAGCCAGGAGCAAGAAACCAGTATTTTGTGCCACTCTGTTCTTTCATCACTTTCCATTCACCCGCCTCTAACTCACCCTCTCCTGCAGACTTAACTCCATCACTGTGACCAAGTTCAGTGAACTCCTGGGGCAGGCAAAACAGCTTTTCTCAGTTGCTCTGTATTTGCATGGACATGAAAACCTGCTGATGTGGTCATCCTGCCCTAGAGGAGCTGCCCTCCGGGCACCTCCAGGCCTGTCTGTGTCCAGCAGGAATGGCAGGAATGGCAGGCAGCAGCGAGGCAGCGGCAGTGTCCCACCTCCAGCACCTCCAGCTGCCACCAGCCACTGGAAACATGTCACAGATGTTGTGATGCTATGTGAACTGTCTGGTGTGCCTGTCTTTTTTTCATACCATGATCTGAGCCAGGTTGGCAGCTTTAATTTATCATTTTCCCTTCCAGCTGGCCTATATCCACCGAGGTTCGAGGCATCATTCTGGAGCTGTCTCCAGGTTTTGAGAAGCCAAACTCCTCCCATGGCTGACACCTCTGCAAGGTGTCCCAGAAAAAAATCCCTGGGTTGAAATTCTGGCACGGCAATGAAGAAGGGGTTGGCCAGGTGGTTTCTAGTTGCACTGGCATTAAATAAATTAAAAAAAATCAAAAGAAAAGAAATCACCTTTTCTTTTAGAGAAATAATCTCAAAAGCCCTTGGAGGTCCTGCAGCAAGAGGCTCTGCCCCAGGGCAAGGGCAGACACTCTGTAGAGCTCTCCTCTCTGCTTTGATAAACAGCCTGGTCCTTGCACCTCCTGCACAAGACCAATAAACTCTATAAAATATCAAAATTACAATTACCAGGGTATACATCAATAATCCAGGGACTTCACTGTTGGCTGTGTAGTGGCTTGGTGTGCTGTGACCCACTGCCTTCAAAATTATAATCCCTTCACTGAATGAGACACAATTAAAAATAATACAATATTTCAAAGGACTAAGTGCTCCCATATGGAGATCAGTTCCTTAAGTGTTATAATTTGCCAACTCTTAATGTGCTGGAATTGTTTTAATGAAATATCCTGTGCTATTATGTAAGTACAGTATTGTTTCCATTCACACTTCTGTTCTACACAACTATTCCAGATGTTCTACCCACCAACTCGAGACGGGGAAAAAAAAAAGGATATACACATGCATTCATATTTAAATATGTATGTGTATACATAAATACATATGTGCATGAAAGTCTATTTAATAAAATATAACCTAAAATTAAATGTTTTTGCATTTGAAACAAGTTCTCTGGGCATGTCTTAATCTTCTTTTAACAAACCTGCCATCATATAACTCAAACCCTTAAATTTGCACAATCCTAAACTGTAATAAAAACAAGAATAAAAGTTTACTAGAAGGTCAAAAACTGTCAAGTATAAGCAAAAGAAAATACAGAGATGCAGAAGCAGGAGAAAGGTCAAGTGCTTCTGAAAATATTCAGGTACTGTACCTCCAACTATATTGCAGCAGTAGGTGACTGGTTACTGCTGTTTTATTTAATAAGACTTCACATAAATTCCAGCTGCTAACCATGTGATAAGTCCATCTCAGAACAGAAGGGCTTCTATTCTCCTGCCACACTATGATCCAGACTTCCACCCACCTCACTGGGAATTACAGTCGTACTGAGGGCTGATCCCATGGACCGTTTTCCTGTGTTCACATTTGATTATAATGTGTGAGCTGTGTGAACGAACAATCTTAGGATTTAAGGAAAAAAACACCTCATTTTATGTAACCCTATATGTAGTTTGGTAATAATTCTGGGGCTTGACTGCACAGCAATTTTCTCAGTGCTTCAATGCAGTGATGGCACTTTTTCTAAAACAAGGAGGGGGGGAAAAAGAAAGAAAATGCACACAGGAAGAAGAAGAATTAGATTAAAAGATTATTCATAATTTCTGACTTTTTCTCCTCTTGCTCCTTCCCTCAATCTCTTTTTTCACTGTATTCCAGTTATCCTGCTGCTTAATACTCAGTTCTTCAAACTGTATTAAAGGTTCAGTACTTTGCAAAACGCTGAGGGCCCTAAACTTTCAGCTTCTTCTGTCAATTTTACAAAGGAAAAATACTTTTTTTTCTGGGCAGACTGCAGCTGTTCTGTAACTCCTGTACCAGTGTGAAGTGGTGGTAGGTTCTGCCATACAAAAAAGTATTTTTCTGTGCAAGGAGGAGGAGGAGGAGGAGGAGGAGGTGGACTGGAAGATCCACATGGCACATTTCTGTCCAGCTTTGACACTATGAGACTGATGGGTACATCAACTAAACAAGAATGGGAAAAAAAAATGCAGATGCTGATTGATTAGCAAAAAATTGATACTTTTGTACCCTAAAAAAAGAGTAATTTTATTTTTGTCTTTTCAGTTGTCTCTTTTCCCTCTTCTATGTGTTGTTTGGATGATATGTTTGATAGCTGGAAATAAAATATTTACAACTGGGAAAATAAGGAGATACTTCCTGTTTCATAGTGGAGGTTTTTGAAGATAAAAGTAGTAACATAGTTTTAGCTACATTTTTCCCCATAAAAATTGTATTTTAAAAATGACAATTCTGATACAGAAAAAAAATTCTCTAAAACATTTAGTTGTGAAAAAAATATTTAAATTAAATATTTCTTTTTAGTGGACACTTATTTCAGAACAAAATAAAGGCATAAAGTAAATGCCACATTTCGTTTTACTCTTAAAAAGTATACAGACAGTGCTGTATATTAAAGTGGTATGTAGTGTTTTTTCACTTTAACATTTTTAATCTCTTCACAATGTTCCTCTTAAAGGAAAACTTAATTATTTCTCACACAGTCTATAAGCCTTCCTCTGGAGACCTACATCAAATATCTGTAACACAAGCTGAAACTACATTTAATAACGTCCACTGTGCCAAATTCACTCTTTAAAAAGTAAGAACTTTGAAATCATTACAGCTTTAGTGTTAAAAAACCCCATGTGTATTAATGGCAGGCTTTTTAAAACATTGGAAGTGCAACTTGTCAAGAAAGACTGTGACAGCCTGGGAGAGTGGGGAAGACACCCCTAACCAGTGACCATAAGGTCACAAAGAAATCCAGACCTGGAGATTCATCTGTAGCCAGCTAAGCACACCAAACATGCAGGCATGAACTAAACTATCAAAACCACTTGTCCCAGCTATTTGTAGAAATAAAAAAAATAAAATAAACCCCAGGTGCTGTTCCAAATCTGTATTTCTCTGCTGCAAGCTGAGTTAAGCTCCAGCTGCAGCCCTTCTGCCTCTGGAGTCAGTAGCCAGGCAGCACAGATTTGACTCAGGTGCAGCCTCCACTCAATGCTCTCAGCATCTCCGAGCATGGGACATTTTTGTCAGGCACGATGCTCTTTTTGCATTTTTTTCCAGGGTCTGCACAGTGAGCAACTGCAGATCATGCAGTGACCTGGTGCAGAGTCATGCAGGGAAAGGGTGGGAAAACCGAAGGAGGCTTGCTGAAAGGGTGACCACAGTAGTTTGGGATGATTATACAAACGGCTCTGCATCTTTTGATGTTTCCTCTTTTCTAATAATAAGATGGTCATCTGCACGCTTTGCTTTCTGAGAAATGCTGCTTCATTTCTCTCCCATAAAAATGGTCTGTTTCCTCTCAGTGAACAAATTAGAGGAAGAGACCTACAATAATTTACAGTATATTAGACTGTTATTACTGTGCAGTGATATAAAATGGCGATTATACTAAGTGAGAACTTTAGTAAAATTCATATACTGGAAACAGAAGAGTAAATTGAGGTTTGGTACTGCATGTCTGAACTCAAACCATCCAGGGCAACATATAAATTCCAAATCCCAAACAACTTACTCATTCATGTAGTTTCATCATGATTATTCAAGCACTGTCAGTGTGTTCAGGCCATAACAAATAAAGAAGATGAGAGATTAAAAGGCTGGCTTATGTGACTGTGACAGGCACCATTTGGCCTCCTGTGCCAGTGTATCACAGCAAGACTCTGGGTCTTGCTATCGTGGCCTTTGCACACACCGAACATTTCTTAGTACAGCTTAGAACAGGAAAACAGGAGGGATAACTTGTTAGTTCCTGCTTACTACCAAAACATGAGGCAGAGCTCTGTTAAATGGGACCAGCTTCACAGAGCTGATAAAATTCAAGAGTTCAGCAGTGTCATAGCCTGGCATCCATATTAAACCTTATTTTTTATTAGTTAATGCACGTGCTACATTTTAATGGATGCTAATGTAAATAGATGTGCTTATTATGACTTCAGTGCACTCACAACAGCTTAATAAAGCATTTTTATTGTCATCATTTATTGCCACATTCTTTTCTCACTTAGAGTGGTGCAAGTCCAAAATAGCCCCCTAGAAGTCCTGGGTTTACCTAGGTGTAAATCTGTGGTTACTTTAGATGTTTATTGGCCTGAAAGGAGACTCTGGCTCATAGAATCTAAATATCACTTTGATTTAAGCGCTGCTGAGTTTAAGCAGACTGTAACCAGATACTGAAGAATCACTCTAGCTCAGGAGGAGAGAAGGAATAATTTTAAGTAGGGAAGAACTCTATTCCTCCATACAGATTTTTTAAAAATTAATTTTAAATAAGATGTCTTGCTTGGACTATGAAACAGCTATGAAAGAAAATTAACTTTGACAAAGTTATCAAATCATTTGGCATCAGCTTGCAGCTCCTCAGTGCCTTTTACTTACTTCACCCTTGAGAAAGCAGTCTGCCACAGACCCTTTCCTCCTTCTCATTTTTCAGATCAGCTGCTGATGTTAATACCCAACACATTGAAAAAAAAAAGGAGAATTTCCATCCCAGGAAGGGTTTGTACACAAGAATATGTGATGAAGGATTTGGGACCACACAAAGCACTGCTGAAATGCAACTGTGCCTTAAATGAGCACGGCCATGTTTAAGAGGGCAAATTGATGTCAGAGGGCATGTTATGGCCAGAAGAGAGAAGTAAGGGGACCTCTCAGATGCATGGGGAAGACCAGCAGAAGAACATAAAGCATAGGAGGTCACACACAACTCTAAGTACAGCTGCAGAAACAAAACTGGCCTGATATTTTACAAAAAGTCATCAGATTGTAAGCACTCAAAAAATGCTATTTACACATCACAGAAAACAAATAACAAAAAAAAAAAAAAAAAGAAGAAGCAACTCTAGGAATGCTGTTCCCCTGAGCCAGAGTTGGTGTACTGAATAAGAAGTTGGTACAGAAGATCAGATGCTACAAAAGATGACACCTAACTGAATGCATGACTCAACTACCACAGAATGAGTTTCTGGAAGGACACAACTGACCCCAGATGAGCACCAGAGACCTGAGAGGAAATGCACTCAGACTGTCAACGTTCTTAATAGTATATAGGGACACAGATGCTGGAAAAAATCACCCCAGCACAAATAAGGCCATGGCTCCATGACATGCCAGCGGCACCCTGGCAACAGCACACACAAAACCACACAGAAAACACTGCGTTGCAGTTATCACAATGAAAAACCCCTACATGGAGGCATTTACCACAGAGCAGCTGAAATGCCGTGGGTATCTTCTGGTAATGCACTCTATATCCAAGACTGGTGCTTTCCACAAACAGTTTTTCCTTGTGTCAGCAAGCTTAGACAGGAGAGCATGTTTTCACTCTAACCAATCAGGGGTGCTTCTTGCTTTTTTTCTAACCAAGCTCACTCAGTTTAACAGCTCTTCCTTCCAAGACTTCACCATGACTCAGAATTTATGAGAAAATTTTTCTGAAGTAAAGGGATAAGCAGGTGCCTGGTTTTCACCGACTGCCACCAGCACCTGGCTCCTGCATGTGCTGTTGAACATCTCCCCAAACTGGCTTTTTAAGTGCCTGTGAAAAGGAGGCTGGAGAAGAGGCAATCCAGCTGGCACCTGCTGCAGCCAATATGCCCACGGAGCTGTGAGAACCTTTTGCAGTGAACTCCCAAATATCCTATGGATTTCAGCTTCATTACAAATCAAGCCAAGTTTGCCAAAATGTCTGCAGAGATCCATGTATCTTTTTGCAGACTTAGCCGAAATTATGACTTCAGGTAAAAGCCACAAGAAAAATATGTGGTTGCTGTTTCTTCCCAAAGCCAGGCAACTGCTGGCAGTTCGGCACCAAACCCACAAGTCGAACATAAAATGCAAGACAGGAAAAGTAAATGAAGGAATATTTCCTATCAGCCTCTGCAGTCCAGAGCTGCATATTGTTACATGCCTAGGAACACCAATTTGAAAGGTGGGGAAATAATGAAATACAAAAGAAAGACCGGAAGCTGAGGTGAGAATCTTGTGATGTGCTAATTAATTCTTGATTCATTCTTCTGCTGCAGGCAAATAAGAAACTATTAAAAAATTGCACAAATGTTTGTGCAAGCTGTGGGCCCAAATTCTGGTTTCTGTTAATCAGGCAGAAACCATTTACGCTGACTATGGCAGAAATAAATTATTCAAAGTGATGTAAACCCATGAGGCACAAACATGCCTTACCTCTGACAGAAAAGAATGCACCAATTTTTAGCTATTTTTTTAAAGTTTAGAATCCTGAATTTGAATTAATGCAAAACAAGGGGGAAAAACACCTGCTTTCAAGAACACCCTTATCAGATTAATCTTTTAAGCAAGCTAACACTGTAACCAGACTGAACTTAACTTTCTCTCCCTTTTTTTCAAAGGTAATGCAGGAATATTGGACAGAGAGCGAAATGTAGCAAATCCTGCAATTTGAGCAGAGCAGCTTGGGGAGCTATACTCAGACCTTTTTCTTCTTGGTGGACTGGGGCTGCACATCTCATCAAAGCACTCACGTTGATTACAAGGTCTTATCATCCCCCTGCAGTCAGTCATCTGTCAACAACACAGAAGGTCACACCTCTCATCTGTCAGTAAGTGATGAGACTGAGGATTTCCCCAAATGAGGGATCTCCAGTCCGAGATGGAAGCAGCAACCCAGCACTGCTTTGAGCAGGCTGTTTTGCTTGCATTTCTTGTGCTGCCCCACCAGCTTGTCAGTCCTGGAGTGCCACAGCACCCCAGTTTGGAAGCAGTTCTGAATTCAAGTCTAGATCTACAACTGACAGCAGGACTTGAAAACTGCCCCAGCCTCAATGTACGTTGCAACTACACATCCAAATGGTCTCTTTGGCAGAATTCCTAAATGCCACTATCCCACAGCACAATTAAAAAACCTAAGGTGAAAAAGTTGTATTGATTCCTCGCTCTCACACCTACACAGGTCTTTTGTGGCCACAGCTACTGAAGGTCTGCCTCTTCAAGGAAACACTTTGTGCCTGAAACCTGTGCTGCCTAAGAGGCACATTTTGTTTCCTCAAAGTTAGCTTAGTTACTCCCACACAAAGCTACAAACATTCCCTAAGTCTTTGGAAATCCCAGCCTTGGCTTGGCTTTGTGGGGACATTCTTGAGACGGCCGCCATTAAAATGGAACATCCCCTTTTCAGAGACCCAAGCTGGGGCCTGGAGAAACACAGATCTCTGTGGCCAGGCGGAGAACTGAATATGACCTCTACATTTCACACTACATAAGCACAGCTCTCACTCCACAGTACCATTTTGCTCACAATATGAAGAAAACACATCATTTATTCACAGATTTTGCACTAATAATTTCCCAGAAGCACACTTTGCCCTAGGCACAACAATACATTTTTCCTGCAAAGAGGCTGTTGTGAGCTGAATCACTGGAGATCTTTTCTGAATTGCTTACTT
This sequence comes from Dryoscopus gambensis, assembly GCA_013389985.1. NCBI lineage: Eukaryota > Metazoa > Chordata > Aves > Passeriformes > Malaconotidae > Dryoscopus > Dryoscopus gambensis. The sequence goes on from WEIT01039545.1 coordinate 31,336, forward strand.
TAAAAATACTTCTTTTAACACAGTCACAGGTTTTTAAACCCAGTTTTAGGAATGCTTTCTGAAATTAATTTTAACAGCAAAAACAAGTTGGTGTGATGTCCATCACTTCCAAGATAAAAAGGGGATTTGCCAGATATGGAGCCACGTAACACAGAAGTCTCTTGCATTTAAAATTTTACAAGCATGCATGTTTACTGAACCACACCTACGTAAAATTGAGCTGCAGAAAAAAAAATTACTTTTTTCACCTCCCGTCTATCTCATAAATAGGAAAAATTCTGACCAAACCCACAACCAAAAGCCTAAAACTACTGAAGCTAATCACCCCTCAAACCCCTGCAGCGCACAGATTTCACCACGAAGAACCTGAGTAATTTTTTTCCCCATGGTTCAGCAGTAAGAAATCAACCAAATGTTCTGTTTTTCTTCCATGTCTGGGCAACTTTCCAGAACTTCTAAGCCCAAGAGGCAACTTCTAGTTCTATCTAGGTTGCATTCCTTTGTGCTACTCACCTGATTCCTCCTTGATGCCTTTTGCACAAAATACAAAGGCAACTGCAATGAGAGACTCCTTCACAAAAATGGTGCTGGAGTGCTATCTTTAAAAAAATTGAAAATCTGACAAAGAAACTGAGAAAGCATGACAGTACTCCAGGAATCTAGAAAACAGTTACAGGATTTTGCACACTGCATACACACGTGCCTTTGCTTAACCAACTGATCCCTCATTTCAAATAACTTCCTCTAGTCAAAACAGTTGCAACACCTCCTCAACTGATGTAAAACATCATTCTACCAAGCTTTACCTCCTTGCCATCTGATTATTCTAGGATCTAATTAGCCCTTGTGTGCATATCAAAAGGGTAACATGCACATAAGATGGCAAAAGTCAGAAAAAAGGAATGATCGTGTTTTTAAAAGGGGGGACAACCTAAACAGCTCAAATGAAGATAATATGTAAAATCAAGTGCTCACTTCTGAGCACTTCTAGAATTTTTGAGACAACCAAGACCTGCACAGAACCCTAACACAGCTAAGGAATTTTCTCCATCTCATGATTCATCTATTTTTTTTACTCCTCCAGCTTCTTTATCAGGTTTCCATGTGCCTGTTTCACTTTTTAAAACTCCTGTTGTCCCAATAAACAGCTTTCTGTTTACATACCATAAGCCTCAAAACCTTTTCTTATGACATGAAAAAAAATTACCAACAGAAAAAATACTTTCCCCTATATCCATTTGCTTCTAAGACATTTCATCTTAATCTTTGTAATGGTTCTCTTCTAATCCAAAACCCTTGAGGCATTTTAGAAGGTAAGTGAGTGATTAGAGGCATTCCTGCTGTAATTTATACGCTTTGTAAACCCTAATTGTTCTGAGCCAAAGATTTCTTTTTTCCTAAAGTGCCAAGTTTAATAGGTTTCAAGGTGTACAGCAAGATGTATCCAGTAGTTTAGACTTGAACAGATTCTGGCCTATCTCGGAGTGTGTCTTATGCTTCATAATTCAAAATATAGACATTTCAGTGGTTGGGGAGAAAATATTATTTTCAATTACTAACTGAAAAATGCTTTTCATCAAAATGAAAATTATATTTTGAATTTACAAAAATCTTGACCAGCTCTAACGTTAAGTAATTTCTCTGAGGTCACTTTAGAAGCAAAGATGAAAGAATACAAATATTAGGTCTTGTACTTTGCTACTAAATTGTAAAGCAAACAAACCAAAACCAAAACCAAAACATGAAATGGATGTTGCAGATTCACTGACTGCACAATGGAGTGTGTGGAGTGGAGCATAACATGGGATTTTCAGTGGCACTTGCTTGGAGCGATCCATAGGAGCCCACATATTGCTACTCATGCAAAATAGGGTCATTTTAAACTCTGAAATAATAAAAATCTTCATACTTTGTCATCATGCACTCTACATATTCACACACGCGTGATTAAGGAGAAAACTCTGCAGGCGTGATAAAACCATGCAAATCAGCAACACTAGGTGGTGGCTGTACAGCAAGAAAAAATTAGTTTGCATGGAAATGCACACATAATTTATGTACACGAGCACCCACTATGTATAGAGAGGTGGAATATCTCAAACTAACATGCAGGAAATGCAAACAGTTTATGATTTTGCTATAGGTACAATATACTTTTCTTTCTAACTAGTGAGCAGCTGAAATCTTGTTTCCTCAGCCCAACATAATTTCATGCTTAATTTACAGAAAGAGAATACCCAATGACTGTCTGAAGGGAGAGAAAATATGGGTACTATAACAGTACAGGACCTGCTACTCTGCTGTTTGGCAACCAGAGGGGCCTGTGTAGTTTCCACCCTTCAGTGCATCAGAGTAAGATTCCAGCAAAAACACATGTTAAAGGGGGGAAGAAGGGAGGGCTGGGTGTTCAGCTGAATGAACTTACTGTTACCTTTTTTTTTCCTAACATAAGTCTTCTTTTTCCTGATACTGTCTGAATTTGAAACATCTAATTTAATACATTGAAGGGCCCCGTCTTCCTTTTATTTCCTGTCTGTACTGGAGCAGTCGCCTGTTTCAATTATGACTTTCTCCAGCTCCTACATTTTTCGTGCTCCAGCTGGCTCAAAGTGCACTTCCTTGGAAGGTAAAATGCACTAACTGTGCTGATCAGAGACTGATAGCTGGAAAGCCACAATATTTAATAGCTGAGCTGATAAGTGGAGGGGCTAACCAAAAAAAAAAA
>WEIT01039546.1:0-16983 GCA_013389985.1 Dryoscopus gambensis
TTCCTGGCAGGAAGGAAATGGTTGTCAGATCTGTGCTGCATTTTGATCTAAACAAACATTAGGTAGGAGTTTACTCAAAGACTTTATCTTCTGTGTCAACACTTTGTGCATGGATAGCTCTCAATGTTTACTACATACATTCTATGTTGACATTTATGCTCCAAGCAAACTCCAGAAATAATACTTTGTCTTTTGATTATATCATAGGCTCTGTGAGTGTTGGATTATCTGAAGTAAAACTGTGGGGTTTTTGTTTTGTTTGAATACATAGGTAGTTGCTTCTCTCTGAGAAAACATCATTTGTAGACAACTCATTCTATATAATATCCACGGGAAGGCCATTTAAAAGGGTGCACAAACACAGCCAAGTAAACTGCTAATTTTATCCCAGAAAATGTTTGCCTAACTTTGTGTGTGTGTGTGTTTTCAAAGCCTCATTTCTTTTGACAAACCCCAAATTTATCTTCCACAGAGGTACAAAAATATCAGTAATGCTCTATGATGACTGAATTACACTGCCTTCTCCAACTCCACTTTCTCTAACCCATTCCACAGCATTCCTAAAGCCCATTTTTACACATAGCATTATCAATTTTTTATTTTCTTTGTTCTCTTTCATGGTCCACTGAAGCTGTACAGGAGTTAATAGATTTTTAGTTTCCCATGTACTGAAATTCAGTCTTTAATGTTTTAAAGGATTTAATTTACCCAATAGGCACGAGACAAATCAATGACTTTATTTTAAATACATGGATTTATCAGGGAACGAAAAAGACTTTAATCTTCCTCTTACCACTGTTTTCTGTGTTTCAGATTCAGTTTGGTTTTTTGCCTTCACAGATGATATGGGAATGGGATCATTTATCTGGGATTTTGGGGTTCTGCCTACCTCTGTTGGGACAGGAACTCCAGCTGTCTGCCTGCTGCTCAGAAAGCCCAGACAAACCAGCAGTACACAAGCAGAACTCCTGTTCAGAGGCTCTGAGCTATCGAGAATACACTCTGCACACACTGACCATCTGCTCTCATGCTGTGAGCAGAGTTGCACTGGACATCAAGGGTAGGCAGCAGGTGTTACAGCTTTGTCCAGGATAAATACAAGGGCCGCAGTACTGGGCACAGTAAGCTCTTGGACCCGCTGTAGGTGGGTCAATGCAAACTAGCAGCCTCTTCAGTTACTTTTTGACTGTCCAAGAAGCCAAATGGCACTATTTGCCATAGGTTGCTAATTTTCTCAAAGTGCCTGTCATACTTTCTCTTTAACCTGGTCATCTTCAGAGTATTGTAAAAGGGTATTAAATCATTGACTTTACACAGGGAGAAAACAACATTCTAAATAAAAAATGAATGGGACCTAGACCAAGTTCAGGAAAAAAAATCTGCTCCTCCAAATATGACCAGCTGCTGTCTCTTCTGCAAGACTCCTGAATTTAACTATGTCTCTTAAGGTTGCTTATTTTCTGTCTCTGGAAATACAGAGGTTTGTCTCAGACTTTGCAGGACTGAGAACTTATCAGACGTTCATAAACAGAAGGGGTAAAGAAAATAGTAATGTTTACAGCTATATTTCCTTCGCTGGCATTTTCACAGATATCCAGTCTTGCATTTCTCACCAAAATGTGGATACACCTCCCAATTTTTCTTGTAAATAACAGATAAATGGAGAGGAAAATAGTGAACATATTATCAAGATATGTATACAATAGCAAGATATGTATACAATAGATTGGTAGTGTAATACAATGCAGTAGCAGTAAGAACATTTGTCTAATATTTGGCTGCAGTCCTGTTTCTTTTTTTGTTAAGGACATTTAAAATTATCCCTCTCCCTTCTCTGAAGGAATGCTTTCGTTCTGTCCCTCTATTCCTGTAGACTTTACTATGTAGAGGGACACTGTCCCTCATGTTAAAATCTGTTTCTCTTGACAAAAAAAAATACTCTTGTGGAGAAATAGTAAAGAAAGCAAGCAAACACAAGCTTCATCATGGTTCTCTAGATCAGGAATTTCCTCACTTCTTTGGATCCAGTGAACTGACCCTAATATACTACACTGCTTTTATACATTTTATCTAAGTTAGTACATTAAAAAAAATCTTGGAGAAGGAAATGGAATCCAGGATTCCTTCCTTCAACATAAGTGCTTGCAATGCTAGGCAACAGCCTAATTCTTCTGGTGTTTATATTTTTAAGTATTGATATTTCAATTATTTATGCAAATGTTTAAATATAGACAGGATATGTTGAAAATTTCAAACTCATCCAGTAAAAAGACTGCAATGTACTCAGTCCAGGATGGGGACTTTGTTTTGTTTTGTGTTGTGGTTTTTGTTCTTTTTTCCCTCCTGCGAATAAGAAATGGATATGATTTCTTCATATTTCAAGCCAATATTTTAATTACTAGATTAAAAAAAAGGCATTTCCTCATCATTCAGTGCCAAGAGAATGAGAGTAGACATAGACATCTAACTACAGGAGACTGTTCTGGACTCAGAGCTCTGAGAAGTCTTCCAACTAATCTTGAAACACATTTGAGTAGTCTTGAACTGCACTAGGCAAATGGTAGCTATATGTTTGTCTCCTTTTTTCTAACTTTTTTGTTTTATATGTGCATTTAAGACCAGTATAAGGGTCAACATCAACAAATTCTGGATTACCTGCAGGATTGAAGAAGGTAACCCCAAACAGCTTTGATTGGAAGCCTGAAACAACTCCTCTGCGAAATCTCCTGGTTTCCCAGATGTGTCATAAAACTGAAGCAAAAGGTACTTCTTAGCTATAAATGCTGTAGTTTCAGTAGAAAAATACAGTCTTTATGAGGAGACTATGGCCTTGGATTGCAAAGGAACACATATTGTGTATTTAAGTATGCATGCATGTGTGTGTATTTTAACAGTGCCAGAGAAACCAGTATACATCTCTCCCTGACACTTCTCTGAAAAATGCATACTATTATATATTATATATGTGACACTGCTTATAATGCATATCATATAATGTATACATATAATATAATGTATTACACAATTTTAAACTTTTGTTCAAGAAAGATGACTTCCATATCTCAGAAAATCAGTTGGAAAAACTTCTGTGTCCCTTTGAAAATATATTTTCATCACAGTTTCATCTGCTACACTGATTTTCTGAGGAAGACCCTCTCCTTAGCTAATAAAATCAGTGCATTGATGCAATGATGGAGTTTTGGGTTGCTCCTCTGGAAAACTGTGATGCCCTATTTATTAAATTCCATAAGATCAAACACTTTTTAATGACCCTGCTATGTTACTCGCAATTTGGATCTAATTGGGAAGATAGCTGTTCCCTTGTTGCACCATTTATTTAAGTCTTTATAGAAAACTACCTTGTGACTATTGAGATTTTGGAACTAATATCAAACTAAGGTAACTGCCTGAGGAATGGTATGAATTATATAATTATTAGCATCATTTAAGTGAAAAAAATACAAGGCAGAATGAACAGAATAATTTTAGTTGCATCACTTCAGATCTCGCTGGCTACATAATGGGAATGTAACTTGACTTAATTGATCAGAATTCATTATAACAGGTACATAGATAAGTCAGATTTTTTTCACCTTTTCATTTTATACCTCTCTATATAATATCAAAGAACCTTGTCAGTTTAACCCAAAGGGAGACATAATATGTTCCAGAATGCAAGTGCTAATAGATTTCCAAGAAGGACATAATGCTTTATTTATCTGCCGAAAGACTAAGGAGTTAGTGGTAATATATTTTATAGAGCTGCAAAGAGAAAAAGCAGAGTACCCAACACAGTTCCATTCAGTTAGAATATTTAATTATGCAACAAAGAAAATGCTAGACAAATTTAATTTTAGAAGTGCAGGTGATTGCACTCTGGCATCCAAAGACTTGAGAGATTAGACGGCTTCCCATTCCAAGAACAAAGTGCAAAACTACTAATTACTTGACTCCAGATTCACTTTGAGGATACTACAGGTAATCTTTTATAAAAACAATTTCAAAATTGACTATCTTGTTTAGAAAAGAAGTATACAAGTTTAAAATGAAGTTTTTTGAAAGTTTCATATATTTGGGTTTACACTGGTAAGATTATCATAATGAGCAAGAGGAAAATGCACAGAATATCTAAAAATAACTGGTAGTTCACTCATAAATGGAAGAAATAACAGTTTATTAGAGACCTCCCTTTATATGTGTTTTCCATGCAAATAAACTTGAATACAAACAAATAGAGACACCTCAAACGGTGGGCTTTAGACTCACTGAGCAAACAGTATTGTCCTTAAAGTAGCAACAAAAGTTAGATTCAGAGAAAACAGGGAAGCCTCCTAGAAATTCTCATCTCTTTCCTCACTTTGGCAAGTCTAGACATTATAGAATAAACGAGATTTTACTGTTTAACTGAGCTGACTCATTAGCATGACATTCAGTCACCAAATCCCTACAGTCTCTCCTATTTTTGACCCTGAGATGCCTAAATATCGGTTGTTGACACAAAATTCTTATCGGACAATAGGCAGAGAGATGCACCACTCAACTCAGCTCACATCTAGTTGTCTAATCTTCAGATGGAAAAGAGGGTAAGTCAGCTGATTCTTGTTGTCTGCTTCTAAAACCACTACAATTTAGAAAAATGTTACTTGTGTAGCAAAACGTCTGGATAATACTGTTATAAATGCACATTGTGTTGTTGGCTTCTCGCAGGCATGATGAATATGATATAGTGTTAAGATGGATTTTATATAGTGTTAAGATGAATATTATATAGTGTTAAAACAAATATTATATAGTGTTAGAAATGCTTTTTGCTGTGTGGATGTAGTTTTTTTCTTTTTAGCAAAAAGTTAAGCAAGCATGTTCCAACTACCTGAACGAATAAGATAACCTCCAAGGGGACCGAGGATGGGGCCCTCAAACTGCTATCAGTTCTCTTCGTAAAGGACAAAGAAGCCTGGAGCTATTATCAGTTCTCTTCGTGCAGGGCAAAGAGGCCTGAAACCTGTTATCAGCACTATGCGTGGAGTATAAAGAAGCTCGAAGCTGTTATCAACCCTCACTGTCTGGGGAATTAAGGGACCCCAGCCCAGAAATCAAAAGAAATAAAACCGCAAGGCCAGAAAATGCGCATGCTCTAAAAAGGCGGACCCAAGGCGTGTCCATGCAAAACTGTTCCTGGAAAAGTTTGAATATGCATAAAGAATAGGCAGTAAAAATTGTATAAAAGGCAGGCAACCCAGGTCCCAGGTGTGCTCTTGGCTGAGCGCCAAGGCACCCGGCCGTGACCTCTTTTGCTTTATTTCTGTGTATCTGATTGTCTTTCTATTAAACTTTTAAATTCTCACAGGAGAGTGAACCTCATTTTTCACAATACCAGTGAAATGGAAAGCCTGAGAGGAGACCAATGTGAGTAGAGTAAAAGAAGGAAATCTTGACAGAGGGGTCACATTGCACCTGTAAAACATGAGTTTCATAATCATATAAGCTTAATTTTTAAAAATAATATTTCATATTTATAGAGAAGGTGACAAATTGAACAAATAGATGTGAAAAACTGAAATAATCTTCACTATTGAAGGAAATGATAGAAAGCAAGTAGAACATCTACATTCTTGAGATAAAAAACTGTGGTTATAGAAAAGGACGCTGTAGATGTTAACCTAGGCAAAAGAGAGGAGTATTTAAATTGCTAAGTAAATTATTGAGTTTGAAAGGTATGAATGCAAAATGGGAAAAAAGAACGTACTATGTGTGACAGTATTGTGACAGTGACAGACTGAATAATAAAACAAACAGTAGAGTTTACCCCAAAAAATTATCACATGTTTTCTAAATCAAATATTGATTATATTAGGATATAAGAAGCTGCAAGCTCATTTCATAGAAAAATAATACTTGGGAAATAAACATATTCATGGTTGAGGTACTTTTTGCTTTAGTAAACTACACAGGAAGGAAATGCTATTTCAGAAACAGAAATGTTACTGGTTAATTTTTTTACTGCGCTTGGTTAATTTTGCAAATTATTTTTAAAGGAATTATTAGTTTTCCTTTCAAAGTTTGTTATTTTTTCAGCAAAAATTTGCCTTATTAAGGGTCTTGCTTCCACCGAAGCAGAAGTTGCAACTGCTCCTCTTCCTGGCCTGACCACATTATAACATGAAGGACCAGAATTTGTCACCTTGATGCTGTTCTGAAATATTAGCTATTATTTTTCCTTAATTTCATTGTCAAGTTCCTATATGAGGCACTAAATCCCCTAAGGTGGATGTAGGGGAGGGGAGAGGAGAAACTCATGAAACTTTTAGGTCCTTGGCTCAGTCTATGGGGTGTGCATGGCAAAGGATATGGGGGCTGTCTGGTTTGTGTAAAGTTTCAGAAACTCTGGGATGAGAACTAGCAAGCAGATTTGGGGCATGAGGATGACAGTTTATGTGACACTTTTGAAAGTCTGATAGATATGTGCACTACATATGAAATGTTTTGAGGTTAATGAGGCAAACATGTTTGATGAAGAAGAGGTAAAATAAAGGAAAAATTGCAAGTTCTCTTGGAACACATATGCATTTCAATTTTGAAAGTTGCCAGATACTGTAAGTAAGTGATTAATGACAAGCCTGAGTGAGTAGAATTACTGTAATGGTGTGAAATCAGACAAGAAAAAGATACTATTTTCTTTCAAGGCTTGAATTTCAAGCAAATGTGAAGCATAAAAGTTAATATTGTGCCTACCTTATTTTTATGGTATCCATTGATGTTTTGAGGAATGCTAATTTATATGATTTGCTAAATTAAGTATAATTGGGATTTTATTTTTTTGTTATTTTTCATAGCAAGAGAATTTAATTAGCATGAAATTGCAATTTATATATTTAAATTTTTCTTTTTTTTTTCTCATATGAATGACAGTTCTAGAAATAGCATTATTTTTGCATTTTGGCATTATTTTTGCAATTTAGGCAAAATAATTCAGCTTTTTTCTATTAAAAAGAAATACATATCATATATTATGCTTATATTAACCTTTGTATATCAGCACATTTAAAAATAATTGATATCTCCAAACCCTCTAAGTTTTTAAATAATTACATAATTATTTTACGTGCTATTTATTCTTTTGACCAAAGACTGTATTATTTTCTTGAAAATTGAACTGAAAATGTTTTGACTGTTTTACAATCATGCATTGAGGACTTTGTCAAAAATAGTGATTCAAACGTACTCTATGATGAGTCTGACTGTACAAATATTACCTTATTTAAATACTCACAAAGGAAGACCTGTGTAACAGCAAGACCTTGTGATTCTATTTCTTTTGAAAACATGTATGTGAATATTTTTAAATATAGTTTGAGGGTATTCTGACATAATGTATTGAGGCTGCATTGCAAGGTTTTGGTAGCAGTGGTGCTACGCGGGTGATTCCTGTGCTAATTTTTAGAAGCTTCTCCCATGTCCAACAGATCCAAAGACACCTGGCTCTAACATGAACCTGCTTCCAGCCAACTCTGAGCCCATCAGCAACAGTGGGAGTACCTCTGGAATAACACTATTAAGAGGGGGAAAAAGTTGTTGTGTAACAGCAATGGCAGTCAGAGAGAGAAGTGAGAATATGTGACAGCAACAGCCCTGCAGACACACCAAGGTCAGTGCAGAAGGAGGGGCAGTAGGTACTCCAGGCTCTGGAGAAGAGATTCCCCTGCAGCCCAAAGTGCGGATCATGGTGGGGCAGCTGTGCCCCTGCAGCCCAAGGAGTTCCACGGTGGAGCAGAGATCCACCAGCAGCTGCTGGAGGACCCCATGCAAGAGCAGGTGGATGTCTGATGTGGGCTGTTAGCCCATGGGAGCTGAAGCAGGCTCCTGGCAGGACACAAGGCCATGTGGAGAGAGAAGTCCATACTGGTGGAGGTTTGCTGGCAGGGGAAAAGGTTTGTGACTCTGCAGGGGACCCACACTGGAGCAGTTCTTTGAAGACTGCATAGGAATCCCATGCTGGAGCATGGGAAGAGTGTAAGGTGTCCTCCTCCCGAAAAGGAAGGAGTGACAGAGACAATATGTGATGAACTCACCTCAGCCCCCATTCCCTGTCCTCCTGTGCCACTGATGGGAAGCAGGTAGAGAAGAGTAAAGCCAAGCCTCGGAAAAATGGTGGGGGGAAGGAAAGTTATTTTAAGATTTTTTTACTTCTCATTATGCTACTCTGATTTGATTGGTAATAAATTAAATTCATTTTCCCTGAGTTGAGTCTGTTTTGTCTGTGAAAGTAATTGCTGACTCTCCCTGTCCTTATGTCAAACCAGGAGCTTTTCACTATATTTTCCTTCCCCTGTCCAGTGGAAGAGGGGAGTAACAAAGAAGCTTTGGTGGGCACCTGGCATCAAGCCAGTCAACCTGCCACAGATCTGTGCGTGCATTATAAACTTCGATTCATTTGAAGTGAAGATGACTAAGAATTCAATGAAACTAAATCAAGTTTCTATGAATCTCCATTGCTCATGTAGCTGATTATATCTCAGTTTGAACTGAACCTTGCCGGGAGAATTTTTGTTCATTTTAATTCATCCAAAGTTCAAGCTGAACTCATGACATGCAAAGCTAAGGCAACAGAAATGACTACATATTTAATAGATATTTCACACTATTTTATACTAAATTATTTTACTATATTTTGTTTTAACATGAAAAGTCAAACCTTAATGTTGACCATGTTCAATAATTAATTTTGAGTAACTTTCAATTTTTAAAATATCTCTCTTGAGAAATAGTATTCTGAATACCATCTGTTGGTAATGAAAAAAAAATATAAACACATAAGCAACTACAGAACTAAACTGCCCTAAACAAAAGTTTGGATTTTATAACTGCAGAAAGCATGAAATACTGCCCTGGTTTCAGCTAGGGTAGCACTAATTTCTTCTCAGTAGCTGTTAAAATGCTGTGTTTTGGATTTGTACTGCAAATGGTGATGATAACACACTGATATTACGGGTTTTTGCCAAGTCAAGTTTATCATAAGTCAGGGATCTCTCATGCTCTGCCAGTGAGGAGGTAGGCAAAAAACCAGACTGGGAGGGAGAACAGCTGAGACAGATGACATGACCAGGGGGATATTCCACACCATAGAACATCATGCCCAGTATATAAAGTGGGCGAGTTACCCAGAAGGGAGTTTGATCTAGGTTCAGGAAGGGGCCTCTGTCATCATTCAGTGAATGGTGGGCAATTGTACATCATTTGGTTTTTCCCTTTTTATTATCATTATTGTTATTATTTACCATTATTATTTAATTTTACTCTCTTTTCAATTATAAACTGTTCTTATCTCAACATTCAGGTTTTGCTATACTTTTCCTCCCTATTGCATTGGGGATGGGGAGGGGGACAGAGAGAGTGTTGAGAGACCAGCTGCATGGTGTTTTCTCTCCAGCTGGGCGTAAAACCATGACAAATACTCACTTAATCAGAAGGTTGTAAAGGTTTTCTATCTATGCTTTTATTTTACCTGTCACAGCGCACACTAAATCATTATGATTTTGGTATGTTGAGAAAGTGCTAGAACTGGGTAGTAGCTGCTTACCCTACGAAAAGGGATATTTATAGTTTAAATCATGCACTACAGTCAGGTAATATTGCAAAACAGAGAGTTCTGATTACTACAGCTAATATTGTTTTCTACAGTGTAGCTAAGCATTAAAAGTTCCAGTTCTATTAGTAATAATACCCTTCATAAGTGGAACACACACCTGTCATATTCTGGGAAGCATTTGGAACATGAGAAGACTGAACCTGAAGCAGAAAAACCCAAACCAAATAAAACCCCTACAAAACCCAAATGCATGATCTCCCCGAAACCCTCCCTCCTCCTCCAAGCCCATATAAAAGCAAATGTTACAGTTGCTATGGGCCTCAATTCTACGTATCTATTTCTTTGCTCTGTTCTCAAATTCCCCTCAGCCCTGTTCTGCCTAAATCACTGAAAATGCACAAAGGAAAACTGCTGTAAGCCTTCTCTGAAACATTTCTATTTAATACACTGAAGTCTGTTCAGAATTTGTTCAAATTCAGTGTACCTGTAATTTTGTCTTTTTTAACAATTTGACTTCTGTTCCTTCTGTAATGGTATCTTAAATTTTAAGAATAACAATAAAAATATTTTAAATGTTATCAATGTACTGCAATTGAGCATTATTCCCTATCACGTTAATGTTTGATTTTTTAAAATCAAATCTGCAGCAATTAATAGTTATTTTTATCTTAATATCAAAAGACCAACAGCACCACCACCACTTGTTCTTGAATTATTTCAAAAGAAGTAGAACCATCTAGAATATGAATGTCCACAGTAGGAAACTTTCTTAAACCTTTGTTAAAACATATGTCGTCAGTGATTAATTTCTCAGAAGATACAATTACATTTTGGCTCCTTACCATGGTGACTGTGAATGTTTCATAGCTCCTAAAACAAAACTCACTAAATAATATGGACATATCACAAATTTCTGAGAAATATGTCTTTCATGAATATGATATAGGAGATAAATGCTTACATTTTTAACCATTTATAAACTCATATATATGCTTTGATCAAATCTATAAGAAAAATAATACTTATTTTATTTAGTAGGTACTTTAAATTTTCTTGGCCTTTTCTGTACAAGCATAAAAAACCCAAGAAATCCAGATTCTTATTGGTAACCTGTTGAGGTTTCCCCCGCGTTTCCTCGGCGGGGAGGGGGCCCTGAGGGGGCCTGCATGACTTGGCACAGGTTCTCTCTGCCCCTGGTCACACGTACTCCAGTTCTGTGTTCTGATTGGTGATTTTGGTCCCCCTGCATGGGAAACTCGGGGTTGTCCCAGGACTTTGGGGTCTCTCATGCTGGACGGCCAACGATGCGGTTGGGAAATAAAGATCTCCTGGAACACCTATGGAAAGAGTATTCCTTTATTCTTCCTGAGAGTCATCCTGTCTCCAGAAGGTTGCAGAGCACCTCCTTGCAACAGTAACCAGATTCCTATTTGTAACTTTCCATCCATCTTGTATTACACAGCTACCCAAGCAGGATCTTCAAAAAATATTTTCTCTTTTTTATTATTTTTATCCATTTGTTGCTTAACAGAATGTTTTCTCTTTCTCTTCCTTTCTTCCTTTCTTCTTTTCTTCCTTTCTTTCTGTTTTTCTTTTTCTGAATATGTACCTTATGGATAAAATGCAAAATTACTGCACAAGACCTATGTCACCCTACTTATATGATATAACTTATATATGTTTATACCAAAAGTAAGCTTGAGAGAAATAATTACTTGGATATAGTATAGTCAAGTTTTAAATGTGACACAATTGTTAAATGGATCTACAGTGTTCACATATCTCAATATACCAACAATTTTTCTCTTATTCACTAAAATTCCTGTTATTTTAAGCTGTTTTCTAAACACCAAGATATAACTGTCAAAGAAACCTTAATTTTTGTTTTTTTGCAAATGATTTGCCACCAACAGAATGGCACTTGGGAAGTGTTGGGAGTGGGGCAGTGGTGTTTCCCTTTTCTTTTTTATCTTTCCTTTTTTTCTTCCTGCATTTCTAAAAGGACTGTCCTTATCCCATTATATTATTATTATTACAGAAACATTGAGTTTTAGTGGAATATTTAGTGGAGATCAAATTGGTTGCCAGGTTATCTTACAGTCTTCTCTAACACTCATTTCTTTAACCTCAAGATTCTTTTGACAGTTCCTTAGGTTTGAAAAGACTACACTTAAAAATATAATGAATTAAAAGTATCTTTTTGCTGACATATAGCTACACTTAAATGGAAACCCCTGTTCAACAAAATGGTACCAAATGTGTCATCTGATTATATACCCATGGTCTGTTGGTGCACCAAAGAAATTAATCAATTTATTTTCTTTAGCTAAATCACAGATCATAATGTAATAGGTCACATTTTCATCAATTATTTCACTGACTCACAGAGAAAAACTGGCCCTGAAGGAATTTACTTAAAAGTAGCATTCTATTTGCAAGTTACAAGTGTCTTTGCAAACACCTGTTTGCAATAGTGGGGTAAGGGATCAGAATTGTCCAGTGTTGCTTTAAAAAGCTGAAGAATTGGTGAGGGTGATAGAGAAAAACAGGAGCCGGGCCCTTTGCTTATCTTGCACCTGGCTCAAGCAGGGCCTAACAACTGAGTGATGTCTGGAGAGAGGAGGATGTCTCTCCACTTGATGCTGTTCCAGTGAGGCCCAGAAGAACACTGCGCCTCTGTAGCAGCCAGCAGCCCTACTCCCTTCACTCTGAAAAGCAAGCCTGATTATAAAACCACTTCATTAAGGAGATAAGAATGTGTACAAAGACCCACTCATGAAGGTCAGAGAGCCTTTACTGCCACCTCAGGACATGAAGGAGGACCTAAGTGTTTATTCTACCTCTTCTGTCAACTATAAATTCTGACCAGGACCCTCATTAAGCTCCATTAACATATTAACTTACATATCCCTTGGGATGCAAATGAAGTGGATTTATTTTATGCTCAATTCCAATAGCCTTAACACAACAGTAAGCTATTAATACAAGAAAGCAGGACTGTTGGAGGCGCCCATCTTGCAAACATCATGTGAGTAGCATCCACTACTATTAACACATAATTAAACTCAAAATTGATTTTTATTGTTAAAAGAAAATTTTTGCAACCACTGTCATCTGTCATATGATTACCAGATAATATTTTTTATAAATGGTGTATAGGAAAATAAATTCAAATATCATACCTCTTCAGCATGTATAGTATACATACACATATAAGCGTGTATACATATATTTTCTATGTGAGTTGGTTTTTTTACTTGTAAAAATTGCCTTTCCTGGAGTCTGAATCTGTAGAAGAGATTAAGGAATGGTACTGAAATCTATACAAGGGAATAATTTATCAGCCATATTCTTATTCCAGAAATCTGTAACACAAAGCAATAATTTCAAAAAGGAATGGTAAATTTAACTTGCAATCAAATTTTCTCCTCTTTTTTTTTCAGATACTCTTATGTATATTCTTATCCATATTTAAAACATAGTGATGGCCCATAGGCACCTATTCAGTAGATTTCTGGAACAGAAGCAGGAAAAATGTAATAAAAATGGAAATTAACATTGAAAACTTTGCTACTAACATACTTTTAAAAGTCCTATAATACAGGCTGCTAAAATAAAGAACAATTTTCCAATTACTGCTTTCTGAAAAAAAAAAAAATTACTCCTGAAACAGTCATGACTGAACTTCGAGCAAATATGCTAAGGTGATAATAACACATTGGACTGGTGAACCCTGATCCTCTTGATTTATAACACAGCATCCACTTATAGTTAAAGTAATGTGCCTGTTGCCTTAGTTCCATTTCTGTCTTCTGCTTTGTTAGCCAAATGCCAGGTGGATTTTAAAATTCTTCAATGTTTTATAAAAGCTTGAATCTCAGTTTCATAATTGTTTTAGGTGCTTTCTTCACCCTCAATCTTAGTAATTGTAAATTTCATCTAGTTATTTGACACTGCTGAACTATAAAGTACTAGAGTACAAAAGCCTCAAAATAAGACCTCATGATGCAAGAAGATTTTTTTTGGGACATCTGAAATAGGTACTTCTCAGCAGTGTATTTGTCTTCTGTCTGTTCTGGAATAAGTTTAACCTCATTTCAATCAGGGCATATACCACATCAGACAGCGTTTTGTTTACTTCAGGATGAGTATTTTCAAAAAGCCTGTTACTGTGGAATAGCTAATACATCATAATTAGTTTTCAGGGTAACCTGCTCATGTCCATAACCTCACTTAGCTGTTCTACAAAGCTAAGTCACGTCTATCTACTTATCATTCTAATGTGAGTAAAGTTCTACAGCCTTTGGGACATATTTGAGTACTCTTGTACAATACTTCATTCTTTGAACAAACCCATTGGATTCACTTTAAAGGCTCTCAAAGACTTCAATGAGCTGTGAAATTAAGCTCTACCCTTGTACTCTTCTCAATCTGAATTTCATCATGGACATTTGTACAGCTGTTTTGTTGTATGAATGTTTGTGAAAGAGCTTTTAATTCACCTGAATCCCTGATATTCACAGATGAATGACCATATTCATAATCCCACCATATAAGCATGAAATTACTAGCAGACTTTGACAAGGCAAAGTTGAATGAAGGTTGTGCAGGATAGAGGGTCCTTTTGATTAAATTCAGCCTCGAGGTTCCCTACCATCCAATTTTTCTACTGTTTTGTATGTTTGTTTGTTTGCTTTAGTTTGTTTTGCTTTTGTCTAGGTGAGAATCTGTATGCACTGCATACAGCAGAATGTCATGGTTTTGTCCTTACAAATACCCAACATTAATTGTGAAATACTCCTGAAATCTGTACAACTCTGTTAGTTTACAGTAGTTTACAATTTTCCCTTTTGGGCTGGAAAAAAAGATCAATATTTGAACAGATTTACCCTAAAGACTAGAAAATGAAGAAAGAAGTAAGGAACATATTTGGCTGTTGAAGAAATGCCTTTTTTCATGACAGTATTATGATTTTCAGGGAACACAGTTCTGATTTTTGGTGATTTGCCATAACAATGATGTATTTGGAAGCCACAGACTGGCACTGCAGCACTGTGATGTTTACCACATCAGCTGAGTGTCCTGCTGGGTCCTAGTCAGAAGCTATGCAGAGAAGACGAGGGATACTTACTTTCAAGAAATACTGGAGTCACACCTAGTAACACTAGCAATAGAAACATCAATGAGAGCGAAGAGAAAAGATGAGTGTGCTAATGACACATGAAAAGAAATGGGATAAGTAAGCTTGAGCAATAGCACAGCCACTCCTTCCTTCATATTCTTCAGCACTCATTACGTACAACTATTCTTTGCAAAGCCTGCTTGTATTTTGTTGTCTGGAAGGATGGTGAGGTACTGGATTGCAGAAAGATAATTGCACCATGTGAATAAATGGCAGCACATAGGAGGTGACCCAGCATGATAAGATAATAAATCCTCTCAGTCCGTCTTAATACATATTAGAAATCCTTCAAGCAATTACAGCTAATGAGAAAATAATTACGGCTCACAACTGGTCCATAAGGAAGATGAACAGGGAGAAAAAAAGGGAGCTCCTATAATAAATACATACTTTGATCAGCTCAGAAATGGAGTGCTAGTTGAATGACTTGTCCGTATTGGTATGAGCTGAGTTAGATTTATTTTTCTTTGCAGTGGCTGGTATAGGGCTCAGTTTTGAATTTGTACTGAACATAAAGGAATTATAATACAGAGATATTTTTGTTATTGTTAAGAAGAGCTTACACAGAGCCAAGGCCTTTTCTGCTTTTCATACTGCTGTACTGGTGAGGATGCTGGGGCTGCATGGGAGGTTGGGAGCAGACACAGCCAGGACAAGTGACCCCAAGCGACCAAAGTTCCCAGACTATATGACATCATGTTCAGTATATAAAATGGGGAGAAGAAGGAGGAAGTAGGGGATCTTTGGAGCAATGGCATTTGTCTTCCCAAGCCACCATTACATGTGATGGGTCCCTGCTCTCCTGGAGATTGCTGAACACCTTCCCTGAACCCATGGGGAAGGAGTGAAATAATTCCTTGCTTAGCTTGTATGCACAACTTTAGCTTTCTCTATTAAACTGTCTCTAACTCAATCCACAAGTTTAAAAGCTTTTGCCCTTCCCACTCTCTTCCCAATCCTACTGGTGGGGGAAACAGCTGAATAGTACTTGGTTACTGGGTAGAATTAAACCACAACACTGTCCTAACTAAATTCAGTTCTTCCTGATGATGAACAAAAGAAAATCTAAGATACAAGTGCTTTCACTTGAAAATCCTCTTAAAGGTGGTTTCAGGAGGCAGAAATAGCAAGTTTTGACTCTTTCAGACATATCTTATCATAATTTTTACCATATTTGCCTGAACAGAGAGTAGGTTAAAGTATAAAGATTGATGAAAAAGGTACATAAGCTTGTTTCAGGGAATTTTTGCCTCATTAGAGCCAAAGTCCCCCAGCCACACACTGTAAAGCTTTTCAGAACAAGGTTAGAAGGGATGATATTAATCCTGACAGAAATGGATGATTCTTACAGCCATGTGTATAAGAGCATTTTCTTATGGGAAACTGATGATCTTCTAGCATCTTCACAGTCTATAACAAAGTTTGAATATGAGCAGAATATATTTCCTTACACCATTTGTGGATTATGGTACCTTTTATAATGTCAGTTTCAGCTTCAGTGTTCTGCAATGCAATTTTTCTATCATCTGATTTGCCAGAGGTATTTGTAAACTCAGTATACTTGTACTAAAACACTAGGTAACTAGTGCCCTTTTTTTGAGAAAGTTAGCATATTTGAAAAACATTAGAGTCAACATGGTTTATTTGGATATTAAGCTTTTTCATATGGTTTATTGACAAATGATGAATGAGAATATTTAGTCTGGTATGAAACAGAACATTGGAGATCCTTGTCCTGGACATTCAGTTTAGTAATATTATAGTTATGTTGGCGATTAATAATTTTTCCCATTACAGTATTAAAACATATTTTTTTAACACTTGAAAAATCAATTTATTATAAACTGAAGAAGTATGGTCTGAAATTATGTTTGTTGCACACGCACCAGTCCTTGCAGTCTCAGGACTCAAATTGTCTTCACATTAAATCACATTTAATTTTTTGTGGCCTTTCATTCCTGAATACAGATTTGAAGGGGTGATCTTTGAATATCTATATCAATATGTATAAAAAATATACATGAATATTAAAAAAAATTTAAAGGCATTTTTTACAGACATTAAATTTAATTAGATGCTCTCAGAACACTGAGAGATAATATATGCATGTCATTTGTACTGAAATATTGGCTAGCTTTTCATAGCAGCATGTGTGGCTACAGTAGGTATTAGCAACACTACCAGCCTGACACCTGCACTAAGCAACAGACTCACC
>WEIT01039547.1:2336-72239 GCA_013389985.1 Dryoscopus gambensis
CCCGCGGCCGTGGCACCGCCTGCCAGTGCCACACCGGTCCAGCTGCCACCAGGTGCCACCACGGCCTCTGCCACCAGTGCCCTGTCCCCGCGGGCACCAAGGGCTGGCTCCCTCCAGCGGGCAGGCGGCTGCTCCAGCCCGTGGCCAGGGGCAGCGTCTGGATGAGGCCGGGGAAGAGCCAGGAGAGGAGAAGGGCGCGGACGGCCCCGGCCTGGCAATGGCGACCCCTGGCCCCTCGCCCCCAGACCCCACCCCTGCAGGGTGTGGTGGCGGTGCTGGGGCAGCACCCGGGGACACCCCGGGCTGCTCTGGGGACTCAGCCCGGACCTGTCTGTGGGACAGCGGCTGCTCCTTCGCTGTGGCTCCATGGATACCTCGTCCCCCTGCGGCCGGCACCAGCTCCCGGCTGGCCGAGGCCTCCCAAGGTCACCGTGTGTCCTTGGGCACCTCCACCTGCAGCGCAGGGATGGGTCCATCACGGCTGCTCCACAACCTGCATCCCGCATCAGGCATTCCACATCCTGCATCAGGCATCCTGCATCCCGCATCCCAAATCTCGCATCCCATATCCCAAATCCTGCGTCCCACGTCGGGTGTCCTGCACCAGACACCCCGTGTCCCACACCCCACACTACCCACGCCACCGAAGGACACTCTGGGCGGTGCCGGGGCTCCCTGGGGATCCCATTTCAGTGCCCCCCACTCCCACGTGGGACCCACATCAGCTCGGCCGTGACCCCCTGGTGTCCCCCCCGCTCCCATGGGCCGTGTGTGCAGGGGGCTGGGCCGGGGGGACGCCGGGAACGGGGGTCCCCTCTCCCCCCAGCAGCTGCAGCTCCTGGCCGGGCTCCGCGCCGGGAACAAGCCCCGCTCTGTCCCTCTCAAAGGGGGATTGAAGGGGCTGCACCTGCTTAGTATTCCCCAGGCTTCCGCCCCTGGATGCGTTTCCAAGGGGACCAGCCGAGGGGCCGCCAGGATGGATGGGGGGACACGGCCGTGACAGCCGGGAAAAGGGTCGGGAAGAGGCATCGGGGTCCCACGGGCTGCGGGGTCCCAGTGCCAGGTCCCTGCCTGGCAGCGAGAGGCCAAGGGAGGGCGGGTGGGATCCGGGAATGGGGATGGTGCTGGGATGGAGGCGAGTGGGATCCGGGAATGGGGATGGTGCTGGGATGGAGGCGGGTGGGATCTGGGAAAGGGGATGGTGCTGGGATGGAGCCTGGGCAGAGCAGCAGCTCATGGAAGCTTCCAGCACCCACAGTAACTCCTGGGGGCAGGAAGCTGGTGGGGCTGGCAGGGACCCCGGGACCACCTCTGCCAAACCTGGAGCCACCCACGGTCACATCTTGGACACTTCCGTGGCCGGAGGCTCCGCCAGCCCTCAGGACAGCCCAGGGCAGTGTCCTGGAGCACCAGCTCCTCCTGTCCAGAGGGTTGTGTGGTCAGTGTCCCACGACAGCCCTGGGGCACCTCATCCAGGGCTGTCCCCCATCCTGGGGGATCCCGCTCCCACCCTCACCGGTGTCCCCTCAGGGTATCGACATCCCAGGGGCTCCAGCCAGTGTCACCCCAGGGTTCAGAGCCCCATGAGGTGTCACCCCACCTTGTGCTGGGGCAAGAGGGTGTGGGCACCCCCACCCTGCTGGAGGCTGCTCCCCCATGCCCAGGGGACAGGGCCAGGCCATTCCCTGCAGGCCCCCTTGGCACGGGAAGGCCCCGCACCCGTCCCTGCTCAGGGAGCCCCGGCCTGGGTGGGCAGAGCTCGCAGGGAGGGCGGTGGGAGCCGTGCACAGGCAGGAACATCCAGCCAGGGAGAATTCTGGAGCCTCGCAGGGGCAAAGCGGGGCCGAGCCTTAACGCGCTGATTCCACCACCGTGCCCAAACCCAGGAGCAGCCGAGCCCAGCGCGGGGTCGGAGCCAGATCCCACCGCATTCCTACAAACCTGCCTTGGATTGGCCTTTGTCCGCAGCAGAGGGTTGGATGAGGGACGGCAGGACAGACGGACGGACAGGATGGACAGACAGATGGAGGGACAGCCATGGTGCTTCGGTCTCAAAGGAGAAATCCAGCACCAACTCCCTCACTTGGGAAGAATCGGCTGCTGTTGCCAAGTCTGTGTTTTCCTGGGGGAGTTACTCAGAATATTAAAGGTGATTTAAGAGACTGGGAATTGCAGCCACCACTGGGGGCCTTTCCTGAGCAGATCCGTGAGCCCTGTCCATCGGTGCGGTGAGCTGGGGAGGGGTCTCATCCCAAACTCCTTCCCTGCCCAGTTCAGCAGCGGGAGCGGAGCTTGCCCACGGATCCCGCCCTACCTTGGGATCCCCACAAACCCCAGGGAGGGGCTTTGCTCCCCTGGTCCTGCTCCACACTCCTGCCGGTGCTCGGCTCAGTTCCTGTGCCCAGCTCATCCCGGCTGGCAGCTCCCCTTGTCCCAGTGGCCGTGGGGCAGCCCCACACCAGCACCTTCCTCCTCCCTCGGGGGCACCACTGGCCACAGGTGCCAGGCTGGATTGTGGTCCAGGATCCTCTGGGGATGGACAGACAGACGGAGGCTGGGGGGAGGCACGGGCTGGGCTTGGATCCCCACCTTCCCAGCCCCCTCCCATCCCTCTGTCCAGTGATGATCCCCACGGGCATCCAGACCCGCGGGATAACAGGGGGCCGATGGCGGGGCCAGGATGGGCCGGGCCACCCCTTCCCCCCGGCTTCTGTTCCCCCCATCGCCTCTCCCTGGGCTCAGCCAGGTACTGGAGAGGCTCAAATCACCTTTTCCCCATTTTTCTTTCATTAACAAGTACTGGAAAAGTGCAAAGAAAATGAAGAATTGAATCCGAGAGCCGGGACTGAGGTTGGTGTTTCCTGCCCCGGCCCGGGCACCGCTCCCCTCGGACACGTGAACCCTTCCCTGTGACAGCATCCTGGATGCTGGGCCTGAGCCCAGGGCCGAGCCCAGCTCAGCCGGGCGGGGTTTTAGGGACAGCTTTGTCCTTGATTGGGGCTGGCACCGCCCGGGCTGGCTCTGAGGTGACGAGTCCCGATGCGACACCGATCCCTGGAGGAGCCGCCGCCGCATCGACCTTCAGCCTCCTCCGTGCTCAGCCCACAGCATCCAACCCCTTTCTGCAGGGAACAGGTTCCCCCTCCCGGATCAGGCACACGCCAAACTGCTCCCGACACCCCGCTGATCTGAAAATCACTGTAATTCAAAGTCCTCGAAGCAGGAGCCGTGTTTGGGATTGCAGGAGCAGCTTGGAGAAGGATGCTGGAGGCACAAAAATACACAGATCCACAACCTCTGTGTGTCCTGTGGCGCTGGAGCCGGGATCTTCCCAAAAAACCCCTTCCTGACCTGCACAGGGCCGGTGCATTTGGGTCTGCAGAGGCAGAGCTGGCCCGGGCAGGGGCGGAGTCCAGTGTCCAAGCAGCCTCCAGCTCTGCCGGACCTGCCAGAGGGGCAGAGCCCCCAGCTTGTGTTCTCCCAGCCATTCCTGAGCCACATTCCCCTGGGGTTGCCGAGAAAAGGTGGGAGAGGTTTAATAATCACCTGTCCCAGCTCTGAGCTGCAAAGAGCAAGGAAAACCCCGGGTGAAGCAAGGCCGAGCTTTGGGGAGAGGGGCCGGCGGGGAGCTGCGTCCCAAGGATGGAGCTCTGCATCCAAGGATGGAGCCCTGCATCCAAGGATGGAGCTCGGCATCCAAGGATGGAGCCCCGCATCCAAGGACACACCTGCCAGCTGTGCCCAGCACCTTCTGTGTCTGTGAACGTGCACAGCCTGCACAGGTGACAAATAAAGCTGTCCCTGACCAGCGTAAGTCACTGCGAGCGCCAGCACTGCTCCCACACCTTCCTCCTTCCCGCCTGGAGAGCTCAGTTTAGTACTTGTGATTTTGCCAAGAGGGCACTAAAGGCCCTTCAGAAAAGCTTTTTACCTCCAAGGCTTTGCTTTCATCACTGCTGGGAACGCGGGTGAGTCAAGGCGGCTGTTCCACAGTCAGGGCAAGGAGCAAGGACACCACTTCATTCCTGAAATGAAGGAAAAGGGCTCGGGAAAGGCTGAGCTGAGCCCGGAGTGTGACCACAAACCTCGTCCCTCCCGCGGCAGGTCACGGCCATTTCACCACCCCCGGGGCTACGGCACCTCTGGAGGAGGGAACCCAAAACTGGAGCAGCAGAGAGACCCAGACCTGCAGGGCACCAAAATCCACCCGGAGCATCCTCCGAGGGCAGCACCCGGCTCTGGACCACTGGGACCACAACATCCTGGCCCTGGCACGGGGAAGGAACAAGGGAATTCCACGGAATGGATCTGGGGGCTCTCACAGCAGCACTTGGACCAGAGCTCGGCGAGGAGACGTCCCTCAGGTCCCTCTGGGCTGATCCTGCGCCTGGAAGTGGCTCCAGCTTTTTGCTGGGTCGGTGACACGGAGCTGGGTGGGCAACCTTGGTCCTGGCACATGGGGACCACCAGCTCCATCCCAGGGCTGGAATTCTGGGGGCACGCCTGGAAGGCTGCTGGCTTTGATGGACACCAGGTTGTTTTTGCCACGCTGCAACTTAAAAACTCAGAAAACGAGGGATTTGGGGTAAAAAACCTCCAGATAATCAGCCCTCATTTTCCCGACGCAGCCTCCGGGTGACATCCCGAGGGCTCCCAGGAAGGGTCCCTGTGCCGCGCCCCCGGCAGCGCCCTGGGCTTCCAGTGACACGGGAAATTCCCGGCCGGGCAGGAGCTGGTGCAGACAAAGGGGGACGGTGCTCCGGGAGAGCCGGGCAGGGCTGGCCCTGGCACGGCCCCGGCACGGCCCCGGCACGGCCGAGCCCTTGGCAGGTCACCCAGAGCCGCCCGTCAGCCCTGTCTGGGGCGCGTCTCTTCTGCCGGGATTTGGGGGAATTATCCAGGGGGTGGGCGCCGGGGTCAGCCTTGGACTCGTTCCTGTAAAACCTGCGGAGGGAGAAAAGGAGCTCGCAGCCCTCCAAATCCTTGGCGTGGAAGTTTCCCGTGAGCAGGGCGCAGGGATGAAACAGCAGCGAGGGGACAACGCGCACTCACACACCCTAAGCTCTCCACGAGCCACAAGGTGCATTTCGACCTTTAAATCGGCCAGAAAAGGACAAAAAAGCGCAACTTTTCAGGCAGCCCGGGGCGGAGTTGCTAACCCAGGCAGGACACGGGAGGTTCAGGGTGGTTTGGGGGTGGACACGGGCGGTGCCAGCGCCTGTTCCGGTGCCTGCTTCGCTCCCTCTTCGCTCCCTCGGCCAATGGTGCTGAGGAAAAATCCTGTGGATCGCATCTCCCGTCCCCAGCAGGATCCGATTACTCGGATGAAGATGGAAACCCCTCCCCGCTGTACAGGCAGGGAACTTCCTGGAGCAGGCAGAAGGGCTCACCCTGAGCAGGTAATTCCCTTTATCCTAAGGACATCTTGGATTGAAATGGCCCAACAGCGGTTTTGGAGCCAGCACTCAGCCAGTTCAGAGCCCTGTCCCAAACCCGCCTCCCAGCCGGCCGTACCCACAGCAGGAAACTGAGAACAGCCACGAATTCACTGCCTCATCCCACTCCGTGCTCCAGCAGCAGGAGCAGCCCCGGCCCCCACCCCACCCCCAGCCCAGCCGTGGGGATCCAAACACCCACAGCAGAGTCAAACCCAGCATGGGCTGGGTTGGAAGGGAACAAAGCCCACCCAGTGCCACCCCTGCCATGGCAGGGACACCTCCCACTGTCCCAGGCTGCTCCAAGCCCTGTCCAGCCTGGCCTTGGGCACTGCCAGGGATCCAGGGACAGCCACAGCTGCTCTGGGCACCCTGTGCCAGGGCCTGCTCACCCTCCCAGGGAACAATTCCTTCCCAAGATCCCACCCATCCCTGCCCTCTGGCAGTGGGAAGCCATTCCCTGTGTCCTGTCCCTCCAGCCCTTGTCCCCAGTCCCTCTCCAGCTCTCCTGGAGCCCCTTCAGGCCCTGCAAGGGGCTCTGAGCTCTCCCTGGAGCCTTCCCTTCTCCAGGGGAACATTCCCAGCTCTCCCAGCCTGGCTCCAGAGCAGAGGGGCTCCGGCCCTGGAGCAGCTCCGGGGCCTCCTCTGGATCTCTCCCACAGCTCCAGGTCCTGGTGCTGTTGGCCCCGGGGCTGGGGCAGCTCTGCAGGTGGGGAATCACCTGAGCAGGGCAGAGGGACAGAATCCCCCATTTCCAGCTGCCCACGCTGGGATCAGCCCAGGCACAGGGGGTCTGGCCAGCTCCTCACCCACCAGCATTCCCAAAACTGGGATCCCAAAGCAGATCCATTCTGCTCTCCCTCACTCCAGCTCTGTCCAGCCCGGCCTTGGCAGCTGCTGCGACCACGAAGCTTTGAAGGCTGTAAACAGAAAACTTCCAAACCTGACATTTATAATTTACCACTTTCTGTGCATCCCTCAGGAAAATGATCTTCAGGACGAGAGGAGGAAAAATGAGCATTGCTGGCCGTGCTGCAGGTGAGGAAGTCGTCATGCCAAGGGACAGGCCTTGCTGGAATGCAAACATCCAAGAGCTCCTTCCCTCTCCTTTCTGCCGTGTGGGAGCAGCACCAAGGAGCCCACGAGAGGATGTTCAGCAGGACACCCCAGCCCTGGAGACCCCACCGCCCATCCAAGGAGGAATTCCCAGATGGGAATGTGGCTTTCATGGCGTGTTGTGGACCCGGGGACACAGCTCCACCCCCAGGCTTTTCCCTCCTCGGGAATTAAGGACTGTGGGCGTTATGGGATGCCCGGGAAGAGGTGCCACTTCCGAGACAAAGGCTCTCACTGGGCAAAGCAGCGGGAACAGCTGGACTATGATCCAGACTGGATTCTGGTTTCAGCTTAATCAAAAAGACAAACCCCCCAGGCAGCCTCTGGAGGGAAGAGCAGGACAGGCAGCAGGATTGAACCCGGCAGAGCAGCTCGATGGGGGAGCAGAGGGACCAAGGCCTCCCCAGCCCATCCTGCCTCCTCAGAGCTCCCGTTCCAGCGTGATCCGAGCGGGAACAGGCCCGGAGCCCGCGGGAAGTGGGAATCCGACAGCAGTGGGGCTGCGGGGCCGCTGCAGCCGCTTCCCCGAGCTCTGAGCCCCTGGGAGAGGGCCCACAGCAGCACATTCCGGGTGCGTGAGGGGTCTGCGCTCCCCCCGTGCCCTCGGGGTCTGCCCCAAGCTCAGGTTTTGCGTTTGCTCCTCTGGAGTTCCCATTCAGCCCCAAAACAGCCCCAGACTGCAGCGGCAGTTCCCAGCTCTTCCCGCACACAAAGGCAAAGGAGACTTCACAAACTCCACAGGCTTTGTACAAAAACCGCTTTTTTTTCCTTTTATTTCACAAAATTGGGTGGCTGCTGCAGGAATCAAACCGGCCCTATACAGAGATCAGGTGAAAAAGTGGGCACAGGGATTATTTATACAGAAACAAAACAGTGCCCAGGATCCAGGTCCTCGGCAGGATCAGCGCTAGGACAGTAAAAAATAGTCTCCACCTGGATCCTGGGAATCGCTCACGCTAAAAACAACCTGAGGTTACTCTAAACTGGACTAAGGGCTGCACCAGAAACCCCACGCTCACCCCAAAGACCCTGGAGGGGAAGGAAGCCTTGGGAAGGGGAATGGGAAGGCCCCGGCCGCTCTCTGCGCGGCACTGGGATCTTGTGCTGGAAGACCTGGCAAATCCCTAATTTTTAAATGGTGGTTCTGGAGGTTCCAGAGTTTTTGGGAGCCTCTCTCCAGCCCAACCTCAACTCGCACCTGGACAAAAGCCACCCTTGAAATCAAGGAGCAGCCTCCAGACCCTCAGCAGGGAAACCCCAAACGCTCCCGGGCCGGGATGAGGGCAGAGAACCCGAACCATGGGCAGAAAAGGACTTTTTGCAGGACTTTTCCCCAAGTTTTGGCAGCCTGGAGGTGTGCAGCAGCAGCTCTGGGGTGCTCCCAGATCCGCCTGCTGAAGCTGTTCCTTTCCGCACCCCTCCAGCCGCAGTAGGGGGTGACAGGAGCTGTCCCAGCCGCGTTCGCTGCTGCCCCGGCCGTCCAGAGGTAGTTCTGGCATTCCCATCCCAGCCATCCCAACCCAATCCCAAATTCTAGCACTTCTTCGCTATCTACTTTATTTTTTTTTTCTGTTTTCTTCATTTTAAAAAGTACAAAGTATATGCTCCAAAAAGAGGGACTAAAAACAGGGGTTATTCCTCAGTTGGCTACTGCACCGAACTACTCAGGGAAGGTCCAACTACCACCTCCGAAGGCAAAGGAAAGGTAAAAGCTGGAGCAAGAAAACTCCTACCATTGAGTGGTTTTATTCCGATTGATTGGCTCCCGGTTCATTCCCATGGATCAATAATTCCTGTAATAAGTTAGAGGCAGCTCCGGCCGCAGCCACCAGGAATCCCTGCGGGCACGGCTGCCGGAGCCTCGGGGCCCCAGCACGCCCTGGCTTTCCTGCTCTGCTCCAGGCTCTGGTTTGGCATCTCCTCTCGGTGCTTTGCTCTGCCCAGAGACCCCGGAACGCTGAATTGCCCCAGAGCGGGCACGTCCTAAAGCTCAGCTCCTGCCCTAAAACCTGGATTATTTCACCCTGCCCGGGAGAAGCCCAAGCTCAAAGCACCAAGAGGAAGGAAACCAGCGTGGAGCTCTGCACGGCAAGCAGGCCAAGGGGTAAAGGACTTCCCACCAGCAACATGGAGGCACTCCTGGCATCCCTACCTCCAGCTTTCCCAAGGGAATGCCGAGCTCTGCCGGGCTCCGGTGGGGAGCGGGGGAACGCCGCCGTGTGAACGTGTGCGGATCACACCCACGCGACTGGGAGAGGAGGGGGAAACCTCCCCAGGGAACAGAAGGGAACTGAGGAATTCTCTTTTGGTCACCACTACGTTGCTGTGGAAGTTCCTTCCTCCTTCCTTGGCTGCTTAGGGAGCGGCTGAGGCCGGCGGGGCTCCGGCCGGGGGTGGGGTCACTCCTTCTGCGGGCGGCGGTGGCTGCGCCGGGCCGGGATCTGCAGGGAGACAAGGGGGACAGTGAGGGACAGCGGGGGGACAGGGAGGGACAGCGGGGGGACAGGGAGGGACACCACGGGGGGCTGGGCACGGAGAAGGGACACAACGCCCACGCCCGGGTGTCTCCAGGCCGCGGGACAGTCTGTCCAAGCGGAATCCCTGCAGCCAGGACCGTCCCCAGGAACAGCACCACGGCAGCTCCCCAAGCTCTGCTGCACCTTTATTGTGCTTTTCCGCCACCCAGCACCGCATGGACTTTGTGAAAGAGGAAAAAAATTCCCATACTTTATGGACAAGATGCTGGGGATGTGGCTCGGCAGCTGGCAAATCCATGCCAAGCAACTTCCAGAGCTGGAACTGGCACCTCTCACCTCCCAGCTCTGAGCTCGAGCCCAAATTACAGCTCTTTTCTGTTTAAAATAGATGGAACAATGGGCTTGATATAAACAGAGGCTGCTCCTCCCTCTGAAGGATGGATGTAGGTTAAAGCAGAGGAATCCAGAGATGCAGCGAGCAGGAGGGAAGAGAGCAGGGATACAAAGGGCCAGCCTCGTGCCCAGAGAGGAGATGCTAATGGAACATGACTGACTTGTTTAGCAGGGGAGGAAAAAAGGAGAAATTAAGAGAAGGGGCAAGAGCAGACAGGAACACAACCTGACACGAGACATTCCCAGCGGTAACGGCTCAGGAAAAAGGACGGAAAAGTAAGTAAAGCTGGGGAGCAGAGGAACAGGAGCAATGCCCAAACAGAAATAGCACAGGCGGAGTTTTCCCGCTGGGGCTGGGAACGCCCGTGAGTCAGAGCTCGCAGCAGCTCCTGCAGCTGAAGCCAAAATCAAACGGGCTTTTCCCAATTATTTTTTGGGAGAGGTACTACGAGTGATGACAGTTCCTGCTCGTCCGGTGACAACCACACCAAGCCTTCTGGGGGTGAAGATTCCTGAGCAGCAGCTGGGCCAGGCTGCAACTAATAATGGCAAATTTATTGAGGAATTCCTGATGCAGAATTCCTCACTCATTCCTCCCTGTGCCAGCTTGTCTTCTGCCTTCTGGGCTTGGCCACACTCTCACACTCATTCAAGCAACTCCCACACCGTGGCTCCTGATCCAGCTGCTTTTTTGGCTGCCATAAATCAACTTCATTTTTAGAGGTGCAGTTTTACACTGGGAATGTTCCTTACATGGTTTATCTTCTCCTTCTTCCTAATCAGGACTTCCTCGCTCCAGTTCCAGGGTGCCAAGTTTTCAGTAAGGAATTATTGAACTGGATCCTACTCTGACCTCCACTATTTAGGAATTATAGTTAATTCCTGACCCTCCACTAAGTCAGGAGAGGTTTTTGATCATCACCGCCAAGCCTCTGTATCATTATAAATAAAATAGGGGATGTTATAAATAAAATAAAGGACAATGGAATGTGTTGGGATGCCCAGAGGGCTGAGGAGCACTTAAAGCTTCCAGCACATCCCTGACACCACTCTCGGGCTGGCAGCGGGCGCAGATCCCATTATTCCCGCAGGAAATTCCCACTAAAATGCCTTTCCCAGGGACAGAGGAGCCCGCCAGGACCGCCCCAGGGAGGTGCACTCACACATGCCGTTGGGAGCTGCCAGCGGGACGCGGGGGCCGATGAGGTTCCCCGACATCGGGGACATCCCGGGCGGGGCGGCTCCGCCACCGGGGTGGATGCTGGCGGACACGCCCGGCATCATCCGGCCCGGCATGGGCTGGCCTGGGATCATGGAGCCAGGCCCTGGCAGCTGACCTGCAGAGGAGGGAGAGACACAGCGTGAGGCCCTTGGAAGCAGCGGGGAGGGAAAACCAGTGGGGTTGTGCTGCCAGCTGTGAGCAGAGCCGTGCGTGAGGGGCGGCTCCGAGTGTGCTCCGCGCTCCCAGGAAATGCCTCTTCGTCCCCCAACGCGCCTCCAGGAAGGGCCAGGGGGCACCTGGAGTCCCTCAGAAACACCAGCACAAGGGGCGGGTGGGAGGGAACACAGCCAAACCCAACGTGAACCCCCACCAGAAAGTGCATCCCATGGAATCCAAGTGCTGGGAAGCACAGGATGACGAGGCATCGGAGGAAGAGCCCTTGATGGAAAGGAGCAGCCAGGAAGCCTCACAGAGAAATTTCATGGCAGAACTGAAATCACACAGTTAAAACTGGGCTGCACAGGAATTCCCACTGTGATTCCCCGTTCTGCTGTGAGGGAGGATTCACAAACCTGCTCTGGGGAGACCTCCCTGTTCCAGCTGCAACACCCAGTCCGGGACACCTCCAGCTTGGGGCTGGTGCTTTAAAACCTCATTTGAGGCACGGTTTGCCACAATCCAATTCCACTTCCTTTAACACACGTCCATGGAGGGACAGTATTTTAATGAGACAGGGATGGAAACAGCTCCTTGCCCCCAGCCCCAGGCGAGGGGGGAAGTGAACGTGATGAATGCTCTGACACGAGAGGCTCTGAGCGCACGTGAACAGCACCAGAGCCACGCGGGGCCAAAGCTCTGGGCCTGGGGTCGACTCAACACCTGGGCACAAACACCATTAACTCCTACAGGGGAGACCTCAGAGCCCCTTCCAGTGCTAAAGGGGCTCCAGGAGAGCTGGAGAGGGACTGGGGACAAGAGCTGGAGGGGCAGGACACAGGGAATGGCTTCCCACTGCCAGAGGGATGGGATACTGGGAAACATCATCCAGTTCCAACCTCCCGAAGACTCAGAGGCTTTGCAGCAGAAGGAGGAGATATTCACAGCTACGAGGGGTGCTATTCACTGGCAAAATTAAGGTTCATCAGGGAATAAAAAATATAAAAATTGGCCCAGGAAAAGCTAGGAACTGAGAAATTCCCAGCCTGGGAGCTGCCACCTGACAGGAGCCTCAATAATTTGGCCATCCCTGAACACCACAGGCCTACGAGATTCTCTCTCACTAACGAAGTGATTAATATTAAAGTCCTCTTCTGAAACACCTGAAGCTGAATCAGACTTCACTACATACTGAGTGGCTTCACGTGAAACTCCAGCACTGGGCAAGAATTCCTTCAGGGAAAGGCTGTCAAACCCACAGGGACGTGCAGCTTCAGGGATGTTTTATATGCAAATCAACCCCAGCTGAGCTAAAATCACCACTGAACAGAAAGTAAATCTATTTTATAGAAAATGTCATTTCTTCATAAATGCAAAGTGTGCCCCTGGATCCCTGGCAGTGCCCAAGGCCAGGCTGGACGGGGCTTGGAGCAGCCTGGGACAGTGGGAGGTGTCCCTGCCCATGGCAGGAGGTGGCACTGGATGATCCTTAAGGTCCCTTCCAACCCAAACCAACTCCAAATCTCCCAGCAGTGCTCACTGGGAAGCTCCCTCCTTCCTGGACATGGAGTGTCCCGAGCTTTTTTCCCTGTTAAACCTTGGAGGTTTAAAACCAAGCAGCACTGCCCGTTTGCTGAAGGTGTCCTTAAGCTGAGAAGCTCCTCTCTGTGGGGGTTTGGCTGCCCATTCTTTCCCTTCCTGACACGAGATGCAACGATTTTATCTCAAAATTGGCTTAGAGAGCTGCCAGAGGAACAATCCCATCCCATCCCAGCTCCAGAACACCCAAGCTGAGCGTCCCCAAGCACTGAACCCATCCAGAGTGGGATTAACCACGGGGAAATCACCGCTGCCGCCACGGCAAAACCAAAGCCCTGCTTCTACAGAGATGTTTTTTTCCAAGAGAAAGCGCTCCGAGACAGCGGCTCAAGCAGAAAATGTGGAAGTGTGACCTACATAGTGGGGAGAGCTCAGGAACAGCAGCTGTGGGAAGAGATCCAGCCCAAAGGTTCAACACAACGAGCTGTAACAGACTGAAAACCCCTCACACGGAGGGGCTGGGCACCTTCTCCAGCACCTTTCCCCTGCTGCCAGTGCAGCTTCGCATTCCAGGGAGACGGGGGAGGAACCGCCTTAGAGGCTCTCCAAGGTATTTATCTCCATTAAAAAGCCTCTCCCTCTATTAAATCAGCACTCGAGGAGCGCTGGGCTGATAAGCAGCCAGAGGGGTTTTGTTTTGATGCACGAGGCTTGGAGCTGATCCAAATCCCTGCCCAGCCTTTGCAGGGGAAACCTGCGGACACAGCCAGGGCTCCTCCGTGCAGGGTTCCGTGGGGATGAGCCTGGCTGACACCCTCCTCTGCCACTGCTCAGGAGTGGTTTCCCAGCCCTGACACGGGAGAGGCAGAGAACAGCTCCAGGGAATGCCTGCCGGCATTCCAAGGTGTGCTCCTTCCCACTGGGAACGGGTTTCACAGGCTCTGGGAATCCTGGAGTGGTTCGGGTTGGAAGGGACCCTAAAGCTCATCTCATTCCACCCCTGCCACGGGCAGGGACATTCCAGCAGCAAATCCATCCTTCCCTCCTGCCTCGCTCCCGCCGCCCCAGCCAAGCACTGTGAATAATTAACCACAATAACTCATTTGGCCTCGTGTCTCGGGGAAGAAGAGGCAGAATTTCCACTTGACTGGCACCCAGCATTTGTGCCCCTCCCTCCGAGTGCCGGGCTCGGACACTTCCAGAGCCGGAGCCGTGCCCGGGCCCCGCTCCGGGATCACCATTCCGTGCCTCCCGGGAAGCACGTAGGACACACTGGGAACACCTCGTGGGGAAGCTGCTGCTCTCGCCCTCCCAGAGCAAAGGATCCTGCACCAAACACCCCCGGGAGCGCTCAGCCCTGCGGAGAGAGGGGCAGCACGGGCAGGTCCCTCCAGAGGAGCCGCTGTCCCGGGGTCACTCTGATTCACCGTGTGATTCTAGGGATTTTGTAATATATCAAGTATTTCACTCCTTTCATTCACTATTCCAGCCCCAAACGCCTCTTGCCTGGGGCAGGTTTTCAAACAGCCAAACTGCAGAGAGAGCCCAATGAGGTGTCAGCGCTCCCGTGTCCCCGACCACCCTCACACCTTCAATCCCAAATTACACCTGGGTTACAACGCCGTGGATCAGCTCCAACCCCGTTCACCACCCCAGGACTTGGATTTCCTTTCATCCCACTGCTCCTTGCACCTCCCCAGGATGCTCTGTACATCTGATGGACAAACAGGAAGCACTGACAGCTGTTAGGGAATATTTACCTAAAGGAAGTGAACTCAAAATCCTTATCTGTACCCAAAAAAAACCCCTGGAATTGTCACCAGGCCAATAAGGAAGCAAATAGCATCCAGGAACTTAATTTAAACCCACAAATAATGAAATGCTCAGCAGCTGAAAAATCACAACCTCAAAATTCCTGACAAAGTCTTTTTTTTTTTTTTGAGTATTTCAACCATTGACAGAAAATGAGTTAAAATATATCAGGGAAAGGTTATTAAAGTTGCTCATCCAGCTGTGGTGGGAAGTGTATCCTGCCCTCTTCATTCCATTCCTGCCTTAGGTCAGAAATGATTTACCAGGTGAAAACTGCACCTGAAGGAAGAGTTAATAATGACAGTTACTAATTTCCAGCTATCTCTCTTCCTCCAAGAATTTCCAGAAGTTTCTCGTATCCCACACCACGAGTATCACCAGAACCAGGAGTTCTCATCCCACTGATCACGAGCCCAGAGCTCAAACAGAAATCAGTCAAGTGCCAGAAGTGGTACCATGGGAAGAAACTGGGAGTTTTACTTCCTGTTATGACAAGGTGCAGCTTTTCACAGTGGATCTGGAATCCAATTCTGTTTTCCTATTCTAAAAGTTTTCATTCCAGGGCAAAGGGGAGAACAGAATAAGCTCAGGGAAAATGAATCTATGGTCCAGCAGAGCCAGACATGGCCATGCCAAGGAGAAGTGGGTGACCCTTGGCTGGAGATGTTCTCCAGATGGTCCAGCCCAACCCTCCACTGGAGATGTTCTCCACCACCATGTCCAGACTGACAGCTGAGCTAAAAACCACATTTCTGGGAAAAGCCTCACTTTTAACTTTCACTTAAGAGATTGACTTAACTGCTTCTGCCCCCGAGGCCAGCCGAGCCGTGAGCAGGAATCTGTCTTCCTCTCTTCCCTCTCCAAATGCCACCTCAGATCCTTTCCTCCCTTTGCTTCCCACCACCCCTTCAGCTCTCGTCAGTCACTCCAAGGACGCCGACGTCGCGTTCTGTTCACGGTCTGCTGAGCCCACGTCGCACTTTCAGCTGCTATTGGGGTCAGAACCTGTCTGAAACCAGCAGTGAGCACCAAGGTAAGGTCTGGAGTGAAACCCGGCCTGAGCAGGAACTGCGCAGGTATTGCCAGCCCAGCTGCCCCATGGTGCTCCTGGATCCCTCTCAGGGGCCTGGGGGTTTCTTCTCCCCATCCCTGGCAGTGCCCAAGGCCAGGCTGGACGGGGCTTGGAGCACCCTGGGATAGGGGAAGGTGTCCCTGCCCATGGCAGGGCGTGGCACTGGGTGATTTGCAGGGTCCAACCCAAACCATTCCAGCACTCCATGATCTCACACTCCCCAAATTTTGGGATCTCCACGAAGGCTTCAGGAGACCTGGGGGCAGACCCAGTGAGGGAACTCACAGGTGTGGGGTGAGCAAGGTGAAGTCCATCAGTTTGCCATTTTCTCTCCATGCCCTCAGGTCAGGGTAACTCTACTGTGCAGCCAAAGAGCTGCGGCACCCGTGGGCTTCCCAGGCATTCCTAACAAACGGCCACTGAAGAACTCAAGGAAATGAGCCCCTTCTGCTTTCTGGGCAACATCAGCTGGGCTGTGGCTGGAGACACAGAGGGGTTTGCTCCAAACTGAGCGGGCCTCAAACTCTTCCCTTTACAAAAGCACCAAAGCAGAGAACTGCCAGAGGAGGGGAGGGCAGGCCCCAGTCCTGGGGGCGTAGGGAATGGGGCAGCTCCGGATGCTGCTGCGGGAGCCAGGAGCGCTGAGCCCCAGCCGGGGCTTTGCTGCCCTCGGCCAGGGGAGGTGCTGCTGGAAAAGTCAATCTATCGACCAGCTTTAATCAAACCTGAGACAGAGATGTTCTGACTAATTAACAGAGCCGCATTCCCTGTCCCCGTTCCGGGAGGGACCGCTGGGAATGCAGAGCCCGGATGGCTCCGAGGGGCTGCACTAACACAGGGCTGTGTGAGCCAAGGATGGGACCAGAAACCAGGAGTTATCAGTCCCCCAGTGAATAAATACAACAATACTTTAATCTTGTCCCACTCCCAGTCTCCAGAGCAGCGTGGGTGTGCCAGGATTCCTTCCTTTATTCTGTTCTCCATTTGCCAGTTCTCCCTTTCCAGGTTATTCTTTCACAGCCACATGAGCAGCCCTGAGCTGTCCCCACCCCACAACAGACACACTGAGCCAGGATGTTAAATCTGAGTCTAAAACTAGACCATGTTTTATGGTCTCCCAGTCCAATTCCAGCAAAAACCAAACCAGCTCCCAAACAGTCCCGGGGATTTTTGTCCACAGGGAAGCCAGGAACTCCCTGAGCCTCACCAGACAACTCTTCCCTTCCTGCCCAGTCACCAGTACCCTGCCCCTGCTGAGGGAATCACTTTGATTACTCTGCAGACCCAGGCGGATTAGATACCTCCCATTTTCCTGGTCACCTGCAAATCCTGCTGTTCCCTGTGCCCTTCTGCCCCTTCCCAAACCAAACACTTTGGCTCAAGAGGAAAACTCAAACTTCTGCAGCTTCCTGTTGCCACGTTCTATCTGGATTATGACACCCAAACTTTACAGCTGCCTCCGAAAAACCTTCCCAAATATTTCTGGCTAATAACTGATCAGGTCTTCCTCTGGAGCAGGTTTTGGTCAAGCTCCTTCCTGGCTGTGTCCAGTCCCACAACCAGGTTCTCACGTGACAGACACCGATACTTGATTTTAAATTACAATTTCAACAACCTTAAGGAAGTAAAACCTGCCAATTCACAGCAGCACCTGATCACCCCACCCCCTGGAATCAGGAACACCCACCCCTGCAAATACCCAGCCCTCAGCAGGACAAGTCCCCTGCCAGCAGGAGAGGCTGGACTGGAGACTTCCAGGTGACCCCTCTGACCACCACGGTCCTGTGACCCTCCCTGGCATCAAACACATCCAGGCAGGACACAGCAACCTCTCTCAGTCAGGTCTCCTGCCAAAGGAAGTTCCTCCAGGAGCTTCTGCTGCTTGTCCCAGTCTCTTCTGTAAGTGGTTTGGTGTGCCATGAACTGGAGAATTTGAGGGGTGATTGTGTTTGAAGGAGCACCTGCTCAGATCACCAAGTATAAAACAAGTCTAAGGAAATGCAAATAACCTAAAAACATCTGGAAGTGCTTGGGGCAGCTCTGTATTTCACTTTGCTTTAGAGCCTGACTGTCCCAGGCAGGGACAATCTGCTCCGCGGCTGATGAGCCTCTCAGGGAAAAAAGGTGTCTTCCTGTGGCTGGAAGGAATTCCTCATGTTTCTGCCCACTGCCTGCCACCCTGGCACTCCTGGGGGGAGCCTGGCCCTCCCTCATTCCCGACTTTTGGGGTTCACCCCTTCCACGAGACACCTCCTCCCCACACTGCACCCACACATCTGGAATGGGGGTAAAAGCTCCACAATGAAGCTGCAGAACAAGCCAAGCTCATCTTTCCAGCCAGCCGTGCCTGACAGTGGCACCGTTACAGACCAGTGACCCAGACCACCCGCCAGCCCTCGAGCAGCCTCCCCTGGCAGCTCCTCTCCCTCGGGGCTCGCTCCTACAGGGATCCTCGGCAGGAGTTCCCTGCTCCCGGCTCTTACCTGGCTGAGGTGGGTGAGGAGGTGGCATCTGGTGGTGCATCATGGGGTAGGGCGGGGGCTGCTGGTGGGGCAGCAGCCCTGGGTGTGCCGGTGCCCCCAGGGGGTTCATGCCAGGCCCGCTGGGGTGCTGGTGGGGCTGCTGGGGGTTCTGGCTGTGCTGCTGCTCCATTTGCTGGCGAGCCCGGAGCTCGGCGTATTTGAGCTGCTCCATGTGGAAGTTCTGCCTCTCGGTCAGCAGCTGCTGCCTCTGCTGCTCCAGCTGTGCCAGGAACGGGACAAAAGGTAAATCAGGAATGATGCATTTCAAACTTGTTCCTGCCAGCCAGACAGGGGGTTGGGTTGGAAGAAGCCTCTCGTTCCAACCCCACCAAACCCAAATCGAACACCTGTCCTGTGGATGTCTGCAGCAGGTTCTTTCTCCAGCTGGAACACAGGAACTCACCTTGTTCTGTCCTAAAACCTCTCAGCAACACAGCTCGTTACTCACAGAGCTCTGCACTGAGAACTCAGCCCTACCACAGCTCTGGAAGAAACTGGGGGTTTTTCTCTCCATCTTCTGCATGTTGGAATGAGGGAGAACAGGAATCTCAAGGGATTTTCTAGGTAAGCCCAAAGCAGAACGTGTGTGCAGCTGCAGGAGCTCAAGGATCACAGGCAGGATCCTTCTCCATCCTTGGAGTGCAGGATTTGGGTGTCACGGCAGCCAGACACCAGCAATTTGCACCAGTAAGAGCTTTATGTAAAAAAACCTCATGTCATTTAGGCCAATTAACATCAAATAGGCTACTTTGATTAATTACGAGTTGTGTAGAGAGTGAGTGAGACCTGAGCACCCTGGTCTAGGGAAGGTGCCCCTGCCCTGGGTGGAACTGGACGATCCTGAAGATCCTTCCAACCCAAACCACTCTGGGATTCCATGAAAAGACAAAAAAGCTACAGGAAGCATTTCCTGCTGTTGGGTATTTGTATGATGGACCAGTGTCCTGGTGAAGGAAGTGATATTCAACTTATTTAAGGAATATTGACACATTCCCACATTATTCCTCTTGGACAACCGGACCGGGGGTTGCGTGACTCGTTTACAAATATCCAGTGAGTGTTTTAAGGTAGGCTCCGTAATTCGGCTGAAAAGCAGGTTGCCAAGGAGACTCTCACCTAGCACGAGTTCTCCAAAAATCCCAAAGCTCCCTCAGTAGCCGGTGCTGGCAGCCTGGCTGCTGACAAGGCAGGGATGGGGAGCGGAGGGAGCTCCACAGAGCCGGCATTCAGCAGCCCCAGATGGGCCGAGCTCATGAATTAAACATGCTCGTGGCCGGGGCGGAGCGGCTGCCGCAGGGCCCACAATGGCATTATTCATGCTGCCCTGGCTCCTTTCTCCTCGGACACGCTGATACGCTGACGGAAGCACCCGATAAATCCACCCCACCGGGAAATGGGGCGTGTGGGGAAACATTCCCGAGGTGGCAGACAGCTGGGAGAGGAATTCCTGCAAATGACCCCAAACAAAGGCTCAGGCAACACTTTTTTATTCCTTTGAGACCCTTTTGTGGCTCTGCTTGCTCTCTTCGAAGCACCCCATCCCGCTACAGTTTAAAAGAGTCTTTACAAGGATGCCCGAACAGCAGCCAGCGCCTGACAATTCACACTGGAGTACGGAAATGAGGGAAAACTTCCCTTCCACACAATCCCTGTGCTTGGGATGAGGAAAGACAGCTGGACAGGGGAAAAAGAGGCACAGGAAGACAAGTTATAACATGAGCTGGTGTTAAAGCTGAGCCAAGTTTAAGCCTGGGCTCTAGTAGAGCCCAAATCCCTGGTTCTGTACCAGGCTCTGTCACCACCTCAGACACAGCCCCGGCTGTACCCCAGACTGGCACTAACACAGCTGCCAGGGGCAGCTTTTCCAGTGGGAACTCCATCAGAAACTGGCAGCTGCTCCCCACTCTCAGTCACTGCTGCAGCTGCAGTGAGGCAGGAGAGAGGCCGAGAACCTCCCCCGAGGCCAGCTCCTGTCCCCTGCCCCAGAACCCCAGAGCGCCTGGCTTGGAGGGTCTGGAGATCGCCCAGTCCAACCCCTGCCAGGGCAGGAGCACCTGGAGCAGGTGACACAGGGATGTGTCCAGGTGGGTTTGGGATGTCTCCAGAGGGACATTCCAGGCCCCCCCAGGCAGCTGCCCCTCCATGGAAAGAGGCTCTTCCTCCTGCTGAGCTGCAGCTCGTTGTGTTTTGGTTTGTGGCCGTTGCTCCTTGCCCTGTCACTGGCACCCCTGAACAGAGTCTGGCACCATCCCCTGGCAGCCCTCGGGGAGCTTTGTGTGGGTTGATGGGATCCCCTCAGAGCCTTCCCTTCTCCAGACTGACCAGGCCCAGCTCCCGCAGTCTCTGCTCATCTGGGAAATGCTCCAGAGCCCTGAACATCCCTGTGGCCTCTGCTGGACCCTGTCCCACAGCGTCTCCCCACAGAACCCGACTCAGGACATCAGCTGGGATTCAGGGAGGTGGCTCTGGGTGTTACACCTGACAGCCCCCCAGTATCCAGCATTTCTGTGCTGCTGTAAAGTGACGCGCCAGGAGGGGCAACACAAGCATTTAATGTTCACTCATACAACACATCACTGTGCTACAGCTTCATCCCCAGCACAGAACCTCCTTTCAGGAGGAATTTCTCCATGGAAAGGGTGGTCAGGCCTTGGCAGGGGCTTCCCAGGGAGGTTTGGAATCCCCATCCCTGGAGGTGCCTAAGGAAGGTCTGGATGTGTCACTCAGTGCCCTGGGCTGGGGACAAGGTGGGGATTGGGCACAGCTGGGACTGGATGGGCTGGGAGGGCTTTTCCAACCTCAGGGACTCCTCCCTGACCAGAACCAGCAGAGCTTCGGGCACCATCAGAAATTCTGGGTCGGCAAAGCTCCAGCAACAGGCCCCTGGTTTGCCACGCTGAGCATCGGCAGCGCTGACACTGCTCAGCTCCAGCACAAATAAATGTGTTTTGCCTGGAATGTAACAGCCTCCAGTCTGCAGCACTGATTCCTGTCAACACTTACAACCCCTGCTCCTTCCCTGCAAGGAACAGCCGGGGCAGCAGGAGCGACGGGCACAGCGTGCAACGGCAACAAGGAGGTTTTTCTGCTTTAATTATTCCACTAAATATCCACAATGACAGGTGAAAAGACCGAATTTAACCACCAGGAAGCCAAGGGGAAAATCTGTATGCACATTTTTAAAAAGGGAAATGTCATATGCCTCAAAAGGGAGGAAAAAACCCTCCCTGTCACTAATGGAATATATCCCCCAAAGAAAGAATCTGCAGGGAACCTTTCCAAAAGAGCTGGGTCCATTTCCTGAGCTGCCAATCAAACATAGACTGAAACAGTGGAGGATGTGGAGCAATCCAGAAATTCCTGCTGACATCCTGCTCCAAGAGAAGTCCACGTCTTGTCAAACTCCATCAGTGTGATTAGGGGGAGCCTTGGATTGGGAAAGAGGTGCTCCAGGGAGAGGTGGCCAGGCTCCCCAGGGATGTGGCCACGGCATCAGGCCTGGCAGAGTTCAGGGAATGCCTGCATGATGCACTTGGCCACATGGTTTAGTTTTAGGTGCTGTGAGGAGCAGGAGTTGGACCTGATGCCCTTTCCAGCCTGGGATATGATTCCATTAACGCCAAATGGGGGTGTAATTCCATTAAATTCACACAGAAGGGCAAATGTGGAAATCCTTGGAATGATGAATCAACATTTTCCACCCATCCAGAGCAACTGTCTACTCACAACAATGAGGCAGCTACACAACAGGAAAAATAAATTTAAAAATAGCCATTCTGATAAAAATGAGATTTTGAGTCATCTTTCAAGCAGTTGGAGAGGAATCACTTCTCTGAAGCCTTTGGCACTACAGGTGACACAACTCCTTGTAATTCCTGAGTAATCCAGGCCCAGACAGCACCTCTTCCATGTCCTGACCTCACTCTTCCCCTCTCCTGAAGCTGCTGCTGCCTTCCCGGCTCAGGCAAACCCACCATCATCACCATCACCATCACCACAAAGCGAAGCTGCCACTCCTCAGCACTGCCCTT
The DNA here is from genome assembly GCA_013389985.1 of Dryoscopus gambensis. Classification (NCBI taxonomy): domain Eukaryota; kingdom Metazoa; phylum Chordata; class Aves; order Passeriformes; family Malaconotidae; genus Dryoscopus; species Dryoscopus gambensis. Next base: position 24,112 of record WEIT01039547.1, read on the forward strand.
CCAGCTCCACACCCCGCCTCCAGGGCTTTCCACGAGCTGCTCAGAATGCCCCCCAAAAACCTGAGCCATGTCCCTGGAACCAACTCCTCCCCTGGGCCAGGGGGAAAGGCAGGGAAGGGAGGGTTCCACCCACTCCACTCCTTCAAGAGAAGAGCTGTTCTCAGGTCAGATACAATCCATGTGNCTCCCTGGAACCAGCTCCTCCCCCGGGCCAGGGGGAAAGGCAGCAGGGCTGGTTCCTTTCCCAGGGAAGGGAGGGTTCCACCCATTCCACTCCTTCCAGGGAAGAGCTGTGCTCAGGTCAGATACAATCCATGTGAAAAGGCCACGTAAAGGCTCGATTCCATGCTCCTGCCTGGAGGAAGGATGAGGAAGCAAACCCAGGATACCCCCGGTGTGCTGCTTATGGAATAGAGAAAATGCTGGATGGAGGAGGAAAGGGCTCGAATGCCACGGTGGGGGAATTATGGATCCCAGCTGAAGGAGGAAGACACATAAAAGGAGAGGAGAGGAGCTGCTGGTTTTCCAGATGTTGGCACACACAGATCTTTGCAGTGAGAGGTTTAATCCCAAATTCCCACTTACTGCCTCCTTCTCCCGGTCCATGATGGTTTCCAGCTCCTCAAAGTGGCGAAGTTTTATCTCCAGCTTCTTCATCTGAGTTTCCACCAAAAGGGCCACCAGGGACTTGATCTTCCTCTCCTCCACGGCCGCCAGGTGCTGGGGATGAAACACAGGGGTTGTTCTGTGAAACTGGGCACAACGAGGGGCTTGGAGGGAGGGAATCATGCAGCTTCAGCCACCCTGTTCCACTTCTGGGCAGAAAACAGGGAATTGGATTGTAAATCTTAGGCTGGGAACCAGAGGCTCCTGGAAGATTATGAAGCTTTTAATCAAATAGAGGTGTGAAGGTTTCATACAGGAGGTGTGGAGGATGCTCAGAGCAATCCAGCTGTGCCTCGGAGCCCTCCCAGCACTGGGCACAGGCAGCACTTCCAGTGGGAATGCAAATGAGGGAGAGGGGTCTGTTCAGTGGAGTCAGCTGTGGGTCACCCAAAAAGCTCCCAGCAGGACACACACAGGAGGCTGTGACCCGGAATGACCCCAAACCAGGGAGATGGCACTGCCGTGCCTTTGCCATTAAAATAGTTTTTTTCTCAAGTAAAAGGCACATGGATTCTTTATAAGGATTTAGCTTCATCCCATTTATACACACACATAAATAACACCCGGGATCTGGGTGTATATATTTGATACATGAGACAGCCAGGGAAGTGTTTCTCACCCTCACAGTGTGACAAGTGTGGTCATGATGCCTTCACTCGTTTTTATAAAAACCTGCTGCTCAGAACGAGAATGCACCTGTCACGTCCTGCTTGGGGGCTCTGTGTTCACAGGCACAGATGTTTCCACCATGTCCAAGCCTTCCTGACACATCCAGGGGCTGGGGGGAAGGAGGGCTGAGCTGTCAGGAGGGAAAGGTGAGGGCTGAGGGGAAGAAGGAAAAAAGGAAAAGCAGGAGCTCATCCAGCTCCAGCTGCAAACAGACCCCTATGGAGGGAGCTGGGCCCCAAACTGCCTCACAACTGGGACAAACACCAAGCTGGAGGAAAGCTGCATTAAAAACCTCCCTGGAACCCTGATTTTAAACAGAATTTCTCAAACCCATGTGATACTGTGCCATTTGACAGCGTTCACCTCCCTGACCCACCAGCAGTGAAGGAGGGTTCAGTAAATGTGGGTAAATGCACTCCTGGCTCTCTAAAGTGAATTTTTAATCAGGTCTGAGAGAACCAGAGTGACTCCAAGCTCATCCAACACCACATCCCTGTGAAATTCCATCAGTCTTCCAAAACTGACCAAAGTGCTGCACACAAAATAATGAAACAACGCTGACAGAACAGGAAATTTCATGTCAAATAACGCTGTTTAGTAAAATAAACTCGTTTGTGTGAAAATTCAGAGTGAGGGAAGCACCTGGTGATACAGAGTCTTCTACCAAACATTTCACTCTGTTTCACATGTGCAATTTTAATAATGAAATGGGATTAACATCAAATCAAAGCACATGATTAGGTGAAGGACAGGTCTCAAAATACACCCTAGAAAGGAAATTATCCCTGAAGTTTTTCCTTGAGAGATTCAAAGAGGCTGTTCCCCAGCCTGGCATTACCCAGGGCTTTCCGTGGGCAGAGGACAAATCCCTACAACTGCAGCTGAGGAAAATGAGGAACACAAATTCAGTGGTAATTTGAAATGCCTGATAAACCCATCACCGCACCAGCCTTGAGTCATAAATGAGCAGCTGATCCTAAAGGGCTTTTCCAGCCTAAATGGTTCTATAAAAAAGAGTCATGGAATGCATGAATGGTTTGGGTGGGAAGAGACCTTAAGGATCATCCAGTACCACCCCTGCCATGGGCAGGGACCCCTCCCACTGTCCCAGGCTGCTCCCAGCCCCAGTGTCCAGCCTGGCCTTGGGCACTGCCAGGGATCCAGGGGCAGCCACAGCTGCTCTGGGCCCCCTGTGCCAGGGCCTGCCCACCCTCCCAGCCAGGAATTCCTCCCCACTAACCCATCCATCCCATCCCTCTGGCAGTGGGAAGCCATTCCCTGGGTCCTGTCCCTCCAGGCCTTGTCCCCAGTCCCTCTCCAGCTCTCCTGGAGCCCCGTTGCATCACTGGGATCAGCAGCTTCTAGAAATGATCTCTTCAGTCCCAGCCAACTCCGAACAGGAATTCAGGGAGGTCACGAGATCAGTGTCTGCCAGGAGGTCAAACTGGGACCAGAACAGCTGTCTGGGGAAGGGGAAGTCATGGACCAAGAGCAGAAGTTCTGCAGCTCAGTCCCACTGGAGCAGAGCAGGAGCAGTGCAGGACAGGATCCAGCAGGGATCCTTTTGCAGAGAAGGGAAAAACCAGCTCACATTGGGCTTCCACTGAGAGGAAAATGAGCAGAAGGGACTTAAATTCTAATGTTGTTTGTTCAGAAACCAGAACCTGTAAAAACACATTTTAATTGTTGCTCTGTATGAAATACAGAGTCTCACCCTGAGCATTCACGTTCACCATTTCTCGAAGAGCACAACTCACAATTTCTTGGTGAAGCCACTGATCCCAAAAGAAAAAAAAAACAAGGAAAAAAATCCCAAACAAACAAAAACCCCATTTCAATCACTTGTCTTTAACCCCTGTCTTTACTCAGAATCCAACTGCAATATTCCTCAGATATAAAATCCTAAGGAAAACAGCTTTTCACATGACCAGGCCTAGAGTTTATGATGAAGAGTTTAACTGCTCCCTCAGACAAGACACAGACCACCCAAAGCTCTAATACTGTCTGGCTTTTTAAGTGAGGGGGAAGAGAAATCCCTGTTGAACCTGAATTCTACTCCGAAGCATCAAGCTCCTAATTACAATACATTATTCCCTGTAATGGAAAGCTAAAGCTCTTCCAGAACATTATTACTGCCATAATGAAAAGTGCCACCAGCCAGGTCCCTGCTCCCTCCAGCTCGTTATCTCCAGAGGAAGGAGACCAGCAGCTCATCTCCATTTGGAGCAAGCGGCCTTCCATAAAACACAGATTAAATCTCATGGCTCCTTAAACAGATACAGGTTTTTCCAACTTGGCCGAGGATATATGTGAGTCTGATGGACTGAGAGTCACCCTCAGGTTCAAAGTGATGCACAAGGGAGCCACTTTGGACTCTGCACTTCACCAAAATACTGAACCTCAGCTTTGCCTGCAGCCTGGGATTTTAATGGACAAGGAGTTTCCTGCCTTGTGGGATGTTAGAAGCTGGTTTGGAAGGGCAGAACTGAAATACCCTCCATCTCCTGCGTTCAAAAGGAGGGACTGCACATGGTATTACCCACCATCCTCACTCTGGGGGATGCAGCTGGGGAAAGAGTCTAAAGTTAAAGAGTCAAAGACCAGAGTGGCAAAGTCAATGGAACACACAACACCTCGTTCTACTCATGGAGATCCATCAGGAGTAAACCCCACCCATGCTTTGCTCTTGCTTTCTATAAAGCAGGTGGATGTGGAATGTGGCACTGAATCCAAGAGCGATTAAAAAACCTAAATTAAAACTTGAATCCAGAGAAATTTGTGAAGAGAAAACAGATTTGAAAAAGATACTCTAAAAGCAATGAAAGCAGTGTGGTTCCTGCAAGAAGGAAAGGCAAGACAACGTGCAATTAGTAATTACAGGGTAAAGAAAAGCTGATTCAACACAGCTCATTAGAGACCACACACAAACAGGAGTTTGAGGGAAGACACCAGCGTGCTTTTAACAGAACTGTTAACAAAACACGAAATCATTAAGGTGTCTGTGGAAGCTGCAGGGCCAGGACTGAACACCCCACGCAGAGCCCAGGGGTTTGTGTGGAGCCCTCCAGGCCAGGCTGGATCCACGGAAGGGTTTGTGCTCCAGCCCTGCACCCTCAGCACCACAGCCAGAGCCCCCAGCAGAGAACAGCCTTGACAAGAACTCACACACATTTTGGGCTATTCCTTAGGGATGCTCATAATCACCCATGAGCTGCTTAATTAAAACTGTTCATTATCTCACTCAGGGGCTCAGGCAGGAGAAATTAAGGCAGCACTCGTGCTCCTGCAAGGTGTCAGGGATCAGAGTGTGAACTCCACAGCTCTGGGACCAAGGAGCATCCAGGCACAGCTCTGCTGTCCCTGGAAGCCAAGCCCAGGGTGTTGGGCCAGCACCAACCTTGGCTTTGGTGGCAGCAGAGGCCAGGGCAGCAGCTGCAGCTGTGGCCACGTTTCCTTCTGAGATCTCGTGTTCCACTTTCTTCTTCCCAGCCTCGGCCTCTTTGTCTTTGCTGCCATCAACGTTCTCCTTGTTCTCCTCTGCCTCCTTTTCCTCTGCAAGACATTCCCAGCCCAGGCCGTTACGCGTGTTCCCGGGGTGGGAGGGCCCCACGCTCATTAGTCAGGCACTAATTAACTCATCCTGACTTCCAGCACTGCTCCTCATCCAAATGCTGACAGGGGAACCCCAGTTTGAGAGGATCTCATCCAGCAAATGGGGCAGCTTTAAACACTTTTCATTCCCATCCTCTCAATTCAGGACCTGCCATCAGCTTCCCCTCATCATTTCCAAATCAACTCCATCAAATCCAAATGCTCCTTATTCTACCTGTTGCTAAAAACGTGAGTCTAAGTTGCAGGAAAAAAGCAATATATCCATTCCCATCCCTGGAAGTGTCCCAGGCCAGGCTGGATGGGGCTTGGAGCAGCCTGGGACAGTGGGAGGTGTCCCTGCCCGTGGCAGGGGTGGCACTGGATGGGCTTTAAGGTCCTTCCAACCCAAACCATTCCAGGATTCTGTGAGGCACAAGGGAAATGTATTAAAAACAAATAACAATAAGGTTTTATGTAGAAAATGTTACTCCTCAACCTGTCAAAGTCCAGGCTCTGCATCACTTCCCAGGGAAACTGAGCTGAAATATTAACTGCCAAGGGTAGAAGTGAGTGGAGAATCCCAGAATGGATTGGGTTGGAAGGGACCTTAAAGCCCATCCCATCCCACCCCCTGCCATGGGCAGGGACACCTCCCACTGTCCCAGGCTGCTCCAAGCCCTGTCCAGCCTTGAACACCTCCAGCAGTTCCACTTCTCTGCGGCCAAAATGATCAAATGTTGTGGAATATGGGCAGACCCCCACCCATTTGTGTGACCCACAGGAATGGGAAGCTCAGGGAGGGATTTGGTGCCTGAGCTCTGCAGGGAGGTTAAAGTGGGATCTGCTCTGCCGAACACGGAGCAGCCCGAGGTGCCAGGGCAACATTCCCAGCTGGGTTTGGGGCCTGTCCCAGGCGCCCTGGGGGAGGTGCTGGAGCAGCTGGGAGCTGTTACCTGTCTTGGGCTCCGCAGCCCCTTCGCTCTCCGGCTCCTTCTCCACGCTCCGCTCGTTTTCCCCCTCCGGGACTTTCTCTCCTTCCTCGATTTCACTCTCGGCTTTACTCTCCACCTAAAGGGGATGAGATTGGTTGGAGAATGGCAGAGAGAGAAGATATTCACTGTTAACTTCACTTATAGCCTTCAAATTAATTCACTACCATAAAGGAAGAGATCACCTTTTAAAGAGTGCCTGCTGCTTAAGCCAAATTTGACAAACAAACCCAAACTGTGAATAGAAGTAAACACTAAACTGGACCAAGTCCAGTGACCCGGGCCAAGCCGGGTTGCTCTGTGGGTACAAAAACTCCTGAGCTAAGATCAGAGAACCATGGAATGGCTGGGAACATGCAGATTTCCAAGCCCTGAGTGAATCTTCCCCACTTACCTCTTCCCAAACGTCCCTGTATATCAGGGAGGCAGAAGAGCACGAAATAACCCCAAGGCTGCACTGATCAGCCCTAGGTTAGTCTGAACTCCTCATCTGGTGAAGGAGGCAACAAGAAATATCTCCTGTTGCTGCAAGACTCCAGAAACAACCATCCCCATTTATTTATCAGGAATGCAGCAGGAATTAAATAATGCATTAATAATAATTTAAAAATTAAATGTACATATAAATATATAATTAAAATAATTAATTATATTAAAATACACATTAAACAACATTATATTAAAATATAAACAAATAAAATAGTAATAACTTAAATATTAGAATAATGTAGCAGTAATTAAACTGCTATCCTGTAATTCCAGGATCCCAGTTTAATCCCAGTTCAGGTGTGAAACACTCACTGCAGTTTGAGGTGCCTGTCTGTGCACACAGGTTATAAAAAAGCCACAAATACGGCTCATTACCAACAGGCTGAAGGATAATGATAATTAGTGTCTAACTAGTTGATCTCTCTGGGCAGGGTGGGTCACCCCCAGCATCAGGAGGACACAAACACATCCGTGTCCAAGAGCCAGCCCAGAATTCCCGTGAGGAGGATTTCCTTGGGCAGCTCAGCTGGAGGCACCTGGGGCACAAATGGCTGTGAAACAACCGAGAGCGTTCCCACCCGGTGTCTCCTGGGGGCCGTGGTGAAGGTGTTTGCCAGAGCCGCTGTCCCCGGGCGCGGCGACGCCTCAGAGCGCCCCGGCCAGGAGCCCCGCGGGCCCAGCTCCTCGTGCAGCTCCAGCCACAACTCCCTCAGGTGGGAAATTCCTGCCAGCCCAGCCCTCTTCCCTCAGGACCAGAACAAGCACTGGTGCCCCACTGCCGGGATTTAGGACTCAGTCACTGGGAAGAGGCTCTGTGGAGGCTGGAAACCGTCCCTGTGGACGCACAACCAGCACAACCGCCACCCGTCCTACGGGCACCCTACAGCTTGGGAATTCAGGATTTAAGTGCCAGAAGCCCCCTGCCAGCACAGCCAAACTCACCTTCTCTGCCTGCTGCCCCTCTGCCTCCGTTTCCATCTTCTCTTCCTCAGCTCCATCTGAGAAACAAAGAGGGAAGTTTTTAGAATTGCCCCCACAGCCACTCGCCACACTCGCTCTCTATTTCAGGCTTAACTAAAATCTGCTGTTCTCTAACAGAGGCTGCAGGAAAGTCCCAGCACTGAACTCCCACAGACCAGGCTGCTCCAAGCCCTGCCCTGTCCAGCCTGGCCTTGGGCACTTCCATCTCCCTCCAGCCCTGCATCAGACCAGACAAGGCCCAGCTCGTGTGAAAGTGAGACCAAGACGAGGACAGAGAAAGAAATAATAAAGATAATGATTAAAGAGTCACTGTTCCAGGGGCTGGATGGATGGATGCACCTCATAGCAGGAGTGGTGGAAGAGCTGGGAGTGCATCCTTGTGCTCGGGACACAGCCCTTGGCAATTCATTTACTGCTTTATAAAACACTGATTTTAAATGTTGCTGTAATTACAGCTGGTTCCAGAGATCAGGGGGTAACAACCAGCCATGGAAACACCATGGAGGTGCTGGATAATGTCCTACTATCCCTGGTACTTTCTTGGATTGTTTAGAAGTCCAAGAAATCCCAATTTATCCACAGCTCTGCAAGGAGAGACAGGAGGAAGCACAACCTCGTGGTCCTGGCCCAGGATTTCACAATTTAATGTACAGAGGCATTAAAGGGGCTTGTTTAGATCCTGGACCGGGGCAATGCAGAACTGCTGGTGACAAGCCCTGATCCATCTCTAAGCTTCTGAAGACATCAGCTGGTGCTGGGGGTTCATTTTCAGCAATCCTCATTTTCCTGCTAACTCCTGTGTGCTACACTGAGGAAAAACAAGGCACAGAGTGTTCTCCTTGAACACCAACAGTTCTGTAGAGAAATTTTTACACAAGTCCCTTCCATAGATAAGAAAAACCAACTAAAATGTCTGACTGAAGGGTAATGGTTCTCCTCACGGCCTATTTTAAGATGATAAACCCACTTATTTGAACTATCTGCCACCATAACTCAATTTAGGGAGACTGGGGACATTCTTCCTCACAAGTTTTATCTCAGAGTTAGGATTTAGTGACCCAATAATGTCACAGGGAAAATCTCGATTAGATGGTATCAGACAGCTCTTTCAAGCCTAGCAGCAGAGTTCCAAACTGGGCTTAAAAGTGTCATTCCTCCCAGGAAAGGGGAGGCTTTACAAAGAAAGCTGGATTCAATCCTTTAAGAAAAAGAAGGGGAGACAAAGTGCAGAACACTCCGAGTGTGCTCAGCTTGGTGGAGCTCAGACCAAAAAAATACTGCACAGAAATACCCAAATTTACATTCTTGGGTGGGGAGGACCATCAGGATCATCCCATTCCCACCCCTGCCATGGGCAGGGACACCTTCCACTATCCCAGGTTGCTCCAGACCCTGTCCAACCTGTCCTTGGACACTCCCACGGATGGGGAAGCCACAGCTGCTCTGGCCAAGAGACCAATCCATGGACCATGGGAGCTGCTGAGGGACTGATGCTGCTGCTGTGAGAGAAATTCACAGGGTCCCAGAATCCCTGAGGCTGGAAAAACCCTCTCAGCCCATCAAGTCCAGGCTGTGCCTGATCCCCACCTTGTCCCCAGCTCAGAGCCCTGAGTGCCACATCCAGGCCTTCCGGGGACACCTCCAAGGATGGGCACTCCAAACCCCCCTGGGCAGCCCCTGCCAAGGCCTGACCACCCTCTCCATGGAGAAATTCCTGCTGATGTCCAACCTGGCCCAGCCTGAGGCCGTTCCCTCTCCTCCTGTCCCTGTTCCCTGCGAGCAGAGCTTGACCCTCTCCCCCACCCCTAGCTGCCCCCTCCTGTCAGGGAGGAGTTCCAAACAAACAGGACATCCCAGAAAGACAAACTGCTTCCCATCCACTCTTTAGAGAGGATCTTCTCAAGGAAAAGCACACAGAGCATCTCAAACTGCCCTTAGATCCTCCCTCCCGTCAGGACACACTGATGGACACCATCCAAACCCAAGGGCTCCTTCCTGCTCCCAGGGACACCCTCGGGAGGAAGGGACGTGTGACACCGAGATTATTGCACACAGCCTGACTGAGCCTCGCTTCTCTGGTTCTGGCTGCAGCAATAAACGTTAGGTTAAAATTAGGCTGACAGCTTCAGACAGGTTGTAGTCAATGGGTTTTGAAAAGTGCTTTCCTGCACCAGCTGCAGAGCCCTGACGTGCAGCCACAGCGCGGTGGCTGCAGCTCCCAGGTCCCACGGGTGGGACAACGCACGTGCAAGACACAACAGATTAAATTATCCACTATTAGTTTGGGGGGGAAATGATTTGCCTGGGTGGAAGCAGGTTTTTGGTTCTAAATCACAGGCTGCTCGAAGTATCACAGATCAGTGAGGCTGGAAAAAAACTTCTGAGACCATGAGTCCCAGCTGTGCCTGGCGCCCACCCTGTCCCCAGCCCAGAGCACTGAGTGCCATGGCCAGGCCTTCCTGGGACACCTCCGGGCTCCACCACCTCCCTGGGCAGCTCCTTCCAGTATTCAACTCCCTTTCCATGAAGAATTCCTCAGGAAGTACCTCAAAACAGCTGAGTCCTGTAAAACTTAATCCCTAATTCCAGAATGCAAGGATCACACAAAGCCCAAATCATGCCTGACCTTCTGCACAGCCATGACAGAACTGCCTCTGGCCCCTGGCACAGACACAAACACAACTGTACTGATTTTTCTGCGTGACCTAATGAGCTTAATGAAAATACATCCCAGAGGAATATATCGGCTGGAGATCCATGTCCCTGGGACAAAGGGGGAAGCCCTGACTTTAAGGAGAAAGCCCCTGAAATCCCCTTCCCCTGCATCAAAGATGCTCTTGAACTCTCTGCAGCAGGTTTGGTATTGCACCTTCCAGGATGTGGAGATCAAGGATCACAGAATCCCAGAATCACTGCAGCTGGAATGCACCTCTGAGACAATCGAGTCCAGCCTGTGCCCCATCCCCACCTTGTCCCCAGAGCCCTGAGTGCCACGGCCAGGCCTTCCAGGGACACCTCCAGGGATGGGCACTCCAAACCTCCCTGGGCAGCTCCTGCCAAGGCCTGACCTCCCTCTCCATGGGGAAATTCCCGCTGGTGTCCAACCTGAGCCTCCCCTGGCACAGCCTGAGGCCGTTCCCTCTCCTCCTGTCCCTGTTCCCTGAATGAAAGGATGCTTCAGAGGTCAGGAAGTGGCAGATGGTTGTGAGCCACCACAGGACACCTCTCACGAGGGAAATCCATGGGAGATGGGGAATCATCACCTCTCCAAGCCCCTCTTTCCACCCGAATCAGCAGGTATTCTGTTCCTGTGGAATTTTGTTCCGCTTTGCACATTATCTCCAAGAACACTGAGCCCTTTTTTCTAACACAATGAACTTGGAGCTGAGTTCTGCCCAAGCCCAGAGACTTCACAGAGAACTTAGATGGACGTCAGGTCATCAAGGAAACCTGTGAAACATCCCCCTGCTAAGAATTCCCCGCGTTACCAAAGAGATGCAGAAGCAGCAGATCCGGAACCTTGGTTGCCGTGAGAGGAGCAAACAAAGCTCTGCAGACAAAAGCAGAGTCACCTGCCTGAGCTTCAGCTCAGCAAACAGTTTAAGGTGCCCTCCAGACATGCCAGACTCCTTCATTTTCACTGAGGCAACACACAACCTGTCACAGCCAGGCTGGAATATTAATATTTAATTGAGAGGAAATACACTATAGCTGTGGAAATATCCCGGCTCTGGGTATGATAATGATGCTGTTATCTAAACCATCATTTACATTTCCCACAATAAATGAGGGCTGTGCAGCCACCAGAGCTGCCTCTGCCCCTGCCTCACACAGCCTGGGGGCTCAGCAACAGGGGGGCTCCATGGGGAAGGCTGGGGGGCTGGGAAAGCTGCTGGGGGAGCTGGAAAAGCTGCTGGGGGAGCTGGAAAAGCTGCTGGGGGAGCTGGAAAAGCTGCAGCAGCTTCTGTGTGAGCCACACGAATTCACCAGGAGAGGACTGATGGGCTCCACCCCGCAGTGGTGCACACCCAGGCCCCTGGACACAGCCAAAGCTGAGGAAGTGCTCCCCAGCCCGCTGGTTTAGGAATGTTTCCATCACCTCAGAGCTCTCACCCTGGAGAGCAGGAGAGAAATCTCTGCCAAACATGACTGAAATAACTTCAGTGTGTATGTGCCCTGTGTGTGCGTGCTTTTCCAGTGTGTGTGTTTGGGAATGCATCAAAGCCATCCCCAAAATGGTGAATTTAACCCTCCCCTGGTGCCATTTGCAGCGTAGGGATGCAGGAAATCAAACCACCATCCCCTCACTCCCTGGCACAGAGCAGCTCCAGCCTGAGGCCCCCAGGACTGGTGTCAGTGGAAATTCTTGCTGGAATCAGACCTGAAATGCTCAAGTAATTCCAACACAGCCCCTTCAGAGGCTGCCTTGAGAAATCAGTGTCATTGGCCACCTCTGGGAAGACATTAACAGAGACGTCCCAGAAATTATTAAATACCACAGGTGTGCTGGATATTCCCCTTCTCTGGAGCTTAATCCCAACCCCAAGAGCTGGATGCTCGTGTGCTCCCCTCAGCTCATTTTTACTGACACAGCTGCAGAGCAGCTCCAGTGATCGTGTTCCATAACCTGCACTGGGACAGGACTCAGAAAGGTCTTAACATTTATTGTGGGGAACAGCCTCAGAACCTTAGAGCAGATGGCCCGGAGCAGCTGTGGCTGCCCCTGGATCCCTGGCAGTGCCCAAGGCCAGGCTGGACACTGGGGCTGGGAGCAGCCTGGGACAGTGGGAGGTGTCCCTGCCATGGCAGGGGTGGGAATGGATGGGCTTCAGGGTCCTTCCAACCCAAACCTTTCCATGCCTCCAGGAAAGCAGAAGACAGAGTCCACCACAGCATCTGAACCACTCCAGTCTCCTCGCAACTCCACTGAAGCCTCCCTTTATCAACTTAAAAGGAATTACCACCAGCTTTTAGAAAAACTAACAATGAATACTTAGAAGAGGAGATTCTTGGGTATTAACTTAAGCTCCTCCAATCTGTTCCAGTCATTTTCCCTTTTCACATTCCATATTCACTATAATTTACCGATATTAAAGAGTTTTACAATTATTATGGAGCTCTGACATAATTTTGTTTCTGAAATATAATAACTAATGAACTTTAATTCTAGTATGGAACCTTAAGCAGATACTTTTATTTCTCCACAGTTGCATTTAAATATGAAACCAGCATTCTGTGATTCCATTACAAGGGCCTCGAGGGACAGGACACAGGGAATGGGTTTGAAGAGAAAGAGGGCAGGGTCAGATGGGATATTGGGAAGGAATTGGTCCCTGTGAGGGCAGGGAGGCCCTGGCACAGGGTGCCCAGAGCAGCTGTGGCTGCCCCTGGATCCCTGGCAGTGTTCAAGACCAGGTTAGATGGGGCTCACCTGAGATAGTGGGAGGTGTCCCTGCCACGGGAGGGGTGGCACTGGATGAGCTTTAAGGTCCCTTGCACCCCAACCTCTTTTGATTCTATGACAATGTAACAGCCAGTGACCTTTAATTCCCATCTGGAACCCCCAGATGTTTTTATCCCTGCACAGCTGCACTGAGGCGCAATCCCCCCAGTGTCCGAGCACGGCCACAGCCCACGGGACAATCTCTGCCACGGCCACTCGGGGTCCCCGTGCCCAGCTCTGGGGGGTGGGAGGCACCACAGATTGCTGAGTGACCCAGTTCACTCGGTCTGAGCAGCTCCCCCAGGGAGAACCATCTGCTCCTGCCCTAATTTACTCCATTAGTCACAGCCCAGCACAAATCGCATTAAGGGCTGGGCCGGGGCTCCCCACGCTGCTCACTCCGGACTCACTGCGGGGTGGGCACCTGCCCCGAGACCCCCACCACCCACGGGCACTTCAGAGTTCCCATTCCCAACCTGGGCCCAAATTCTCCCAGAGAAAGGGCCAGAAAGGGCCAACCTGCAACCTGGCAATGGGGAGGACTCCCAGGGTGGGGCTGCAAACTCCAAGCAGCAAATGTGTTACAGGGGGACACGCTCGGGACAGGAGGAAACGGCCTCAGGATGTGCCAGGGGAGGCTCAGGGTGGACATCAGGAGGAATTTCCCCATGGAAAGGGTTGTTAAATGTTGGCAGGGGCTGCCCAGGGAGGTTTGGGGTGCCCATCCCTGGAGGTGTCCCAGGAAGGCCTGGCTGTGGCACTCAGGGCTCTGGGCTGGGGACAAGGTGGGGATGGGGCACAGCTTGGACTCGGTGACCTTGGAGAGCTTTTCCAACTGAAATGATCCCCTGAAGTCCTGAACAGCCCACAGTGACACCTGTACCAGGAAATATGGGAAAGGGGAACAAAGACTGGGAGAAAAATTTAACTTAAGCTGACCTTATTTGAAAACAGCTATGAAATTAAACTCAGCCCCAGACGGAGTAACACCGAGATTTGGTTTATAGTTCACTTGTAAACAAAGCCCAAAGCCTTGTCCTTCCAGCAGAGCTTCGACACCTGCTGTCAGCTCTGCGGAACAGGGAGCAGCAGACATTCCAGATGTTTCTCTTCCCTTTCCAGTACACAATGCACATCACCCCAAAGCACCGAGCTGCTCATGGCAAGTCTGTCCCACTGAGTGCAGAACTGAGAGATGTGACAGAAGGGCTGAGTGGTTTGTTTGCTTCTTTTCTATTTAAAAACTATCTTGGTGATTTAAATGGCATTTTGAAATCTCATTTACAGGGTAGTTGTGCAATGGACATTAAGTGCTATAAATAGCAGCCCTCCATGGGTAGCAGTTGATAACTGAAGAGCACCAAACACGGTCCCTTGTGATCCCATCCCACAATCTGGCACCTTGCTCGTGTCCCTGGATGGGGTGACAGCAGGTCAGCTATGAAATGCAGGAGCACATCCCAAATCCAGCCTCCCGGTCAAGCTCCATCACGTCCTGCTCAGCTTCACCCAAAGCCAGACGTGCCTCTACACGTCCAGTCACTAAATTCACTGAAATCATTTGTGATAAGCTGAACAAAGCAGGAGCCAACAGTGCTGAGAGGAAAATAACAGTGATGAGATGGCAGCTCTGTATCCAAACGAGGAGAGCAAACTCTGAGAAAGCCGTGGCTATGGAGTAAAGGGTCTGCTCCTCCTGCTGGGGAGAGCCACGAGGGCCCAACAGAGAGGGGCCACCCAGGGCTTCACTCCCCAGGGAGCTGCTGGTACACTCCAGAGCAAAGAGGAACCAATTTACACCAGCCAGGGTTTCACAGAACAGACTTAACAGCAGAATATTTGCTGAACATGACAGAAATGAAACCAGAGCTTGTCAACATACACAGGTAATGCCCAGCAGAATTGCAGCACAGCCAGAGTCAGGACTGGATTATCATGTGCCAGTCCAGCACTTCATCAGAAATTCCCCTCCTGCTGCCTCCACAGTGAGCAACACACTCAGAGTACCAGACTCACCTTAAAACCCACTGCCCAAACCCCTCAGTTTGCTTTAACACCACAAAGGCTGTGTCCTCCAACTGCTCTAATGCCCCAAATAATGGAATATCCTGCTCTGCTATTTTTGGTCAGTCCATTCTATGCATCCCAAGCAACAGCACTCCCACACAGTGAGAACAGGAAAACGAGCCCCTAGAACTCAAGGTAGTCCTAAATTCCTTAGTTCAGTGTCCAAGTCAATCCTGCAGTGAGCAGAACGACCCATCCCCTTCTCCATACCCACAGCTGCCATCTCCCGCTGGAGGTGAATTTAGGGTTTATCACCACTCAGAAGGAAATGCCCCCAAGGAAGCCCATCTGCAGCACTCCACGGGCATGGAGCACTCACCCATCTTCTCGGGCTCGTCGGGGCCGGTGCCGGCGATGCAGCTGCTCTCCAGCCCGTAGGTGGGATCCACCTTCCCAGAGGCTCGTGCTGCTTCCTGCACTTTCTTCACGTGGGCTTCCACCAGCTCCAGGGGCACCTCCTCTCGGACCCGGGAAAACTCCTCTGTGGGACAGGACACAGAAAATGTGACATTCTGGGGCTTTTGCAGCAAATTAAGTCACGTTCTCTCTGATCAGTGTGCAGGCAAACCCTGGGACAAAGGGAATTCTCAAATATCTGACTTTCCTTTTGTCACACGAGGTAGCTGACTTTGTCTTTCAGATGTGGCAGAAAAGAGTCTCTTCCCAATTATATGAAATTGTGGCTTATGTAGAAAAACAAGGAAAAATTTGAAAGGAGCTATTTTATCAAGCGGACACATCCAGCATCCACTCGAGACTTGAACCTTCCAGTGCAAGATGTCCCTGCCCATAGCAGGAGGCGGAACAGGAGGTCCCTTTAAGGCCCCTGCCAACTCAGTCCAAACTGGGAATTCTAGGATCTCTGGCAGGTAAGTTCCCACAGGTAAAACTGCAAGATTCACACTGAATTTACCCAGAGCTGCACTGGTGACAGTGGCTGGAGGAACACCAACCACCAGCTGCAAACCCATCGGGAGCAGTGAGGGCAGAAGGG
The DNA here is from genome assembly GCA_013389985.1 of Dryoscopus gambensis. NCBI lineage: Eukaryota > Metazoa > Chordata > Aves > Passeriformes > Malaconotidae > Dryoscopus > Dryoscopus gambensis. The sequence goes on from WEIT01039547.1 coordinate 40,001, forward strand.
AGCACCAGCCATTCTTAGGCACTCCAACCTCACACAGAGCTGTGGGATTGGGAGGGTCTGGAGATCGCCCAGTCCAACCCCTGCCCAGGCAGGGCCACCTGAAGCAGGTGACACAGGGACGTGTCCAGGTGGGTTTGGGATGTCTCTGGACAGGGAGACTCCAGGCCCTCCCTGGGCAGCTGTGCCAGGGCTCTGCCCCTCCATGGAAAGAGGCTCTTCCTCCTGCTGAGCTGCAGCTCGTTGTGTTTTGGTTTGTGGCCGTTGCTCCTTGCCCTGTCACTGGCACCCCTGAACAGAGTCTGGCACCATCCCCTGGCAGCCCTTGGGGAGCTTTGTGTGGGTTGATGGGATCCCCTCGGAGCCTTCCCTTCTCCAGACTGACCAGGCCCAGCTCCCGCAGTCTCTGCTCATCTGGGAAATGCTCCAGAGCCCTGAACATCCCTGCGGCCTCTGCTGGACCCTCTCCAGCAGCTCCTTATCCTTGTACTGAGGAGCCCAGGCAGAACTGGACACGATATTCCAGCTGCGCCTGACCACGGTAACCTGGCTGCAAGCGGGATTTCAGGGAAGCAGAACACAAACCTGGGAATAGCAGAGCTTTTCCCACATAACCTGTCCCCCAATTTCCGTGTTTTACTCATCACTGGGGACTCTGAACCCCTCGGGCAGGAGGGGCAGGCAGACACGGGGTGAGGGCCGGGGCCATCCCGTACCGAGGGCGGCCTTGGCGGCGGCCGAGGCCACGCGCGGATCCACCACGGAGGCCAGGAAGGCCACGGTGCTCATGACGGGGTTGCCCGACTGGCTGAAGGGCACGGGCTGGTAGGCCAGGGGGCCCAGCGAGGCGTCCGAGTTCTCCAGGTAGGGATCCTCGATGGGCAGCCGCAGGAAGTGCAGGATGCACTCGTCCTGCGTGCGGCTGCCCACGTGCTCCGACACCTTGTTCCAGTCGTCCTTGTACATCTCCAGCGCCTGCAAAAGGCAAAACCAGTGGATACACACGGCCTGCTCGGGGAAAACAGCACTGCTTTGGGCAAAGAGGTTTTCCATGCTGGTCGTTGTGGTGATGGAACAATAAATGGGCATCAGACAACTGCTAAAAATTTGTTTCTGGTATGAAAATTATCTGCTTGAGAAATATGAGTATGTCCCTGCGGTATGAGTGACATTAAAGCCACAGCGGCCATCACAAGTGGATGCTGTTACTGTATCAGAAAGAATTGTCTGAAGACTTGGGATTTACTAATATTTGCACAGTAGGTGCTTCCCCACTTTGCTTCCACAGAGAACTAAATCTGCCTTTCCTACCAAGTCTCACAATTCTTTAATTCCCATCACTCCCCCCGAGTGCTCTTGCATTCCCTCCCTGAACACAGGAAGCTCTCTGGGGCAGGAGCAGGATTTATTTCTCACATACGGACTGGCTGTGATGGTGAAATCCAGCCTTTAGATCCAACAGATGTTATGGAAGTGGAAAAGCATCAAACCAATACACCAGGGGAAAAGAGGGAAATCTACCCCACATCCTGAAGCCAGGAGAGAGCAGTTCCCCGGGAGCTGTGCACCAGTGTGATTTCTGTTACCATCCGGGCTAACAAATCATTACTGGGTAGATAAGGCACCTCATAAAGTAAGAACTTCCAGATTATATCAAAGATGTAATTCTGAATTTCAGTCACTTTTAAACTTCCTCAAGAAGTCTTAAAACAATTTAACAGCAATGAGCTACTGAAGGCCCTGCACTAGTTCCTGAAAAACCAACACATTAATCCTGTAAAACCCTTCAAATCACAGCCTAATAAATTATTCCTCCTTAACAAGCCATTTTTCTCCCTAAAAATTGTTTTAGTGAAGCATCTGGACAGTATAAAATAAATACTGACATATTCTGAAGCATTAACTTTTACACTTCTGAGAGGATTCATGGTGCAGTCACTCAGAAAAGGCAAAAAAACATTTGAGATTCTGGCAAAAGACACTGAACGTGAATATGAGTTTTCCCAAGTAAATCTCTCCCACAAGGCTGAGAACTCCCAGAAATCTCAACCTCCAGGGTCAGTCTCAGCCTTCCAGAGCAAGGAGGGGGAACTCGGAGCTGGGCTGGGTCTGCCTGAGGTCCCGGGGAGGACACGCCCAAGGTGGGAGAGCAGAGCACACAGGGACACAACGTTCCTGTGCTCGGGGTTTCAGCACTTCCCAGGGACAAGCGGAAGATCCAAACTGAGCCGTCAGCCTGGTGCTCAGAGCTCCTCGATCTGGGAAGGGCCCAGAGTATGGAACAACTTCTATGGAACTCCAAGGCCAGGCTGGATGGGGCTTGGAGCAACTTGGGATAGTGGAAGGTGTCCCTGCCCACGGCAGGGGTGGGGTGGGGTAGGATGGGCCCTAAGGTCCCTTCCGAACACACTGGTTTCTTCAGAGCAGCTCTGGAGGAAAAGTGTTTTAGTATCTGTTCAGTTAAAACAGAAGCTCTGAGAATTCCTCAAGGACAAAGTATCGACCTGAACAGGGCCCTCAGGCACACCAGGGCTGCAGAAGGTCAGCTGAGGTCATGAAAATGCTCCTGTTTGCAAAGATGGGAAAGCAAACTGGCTAGCAGGATAGATAATTCAATCCCAAAGCATCAGAGATCCAACACAGATCAAACTGGAGAACAATGCCCAAGCTGCCTCAGTGGGCGGCATGTCCCTCCCTGACCCCAGAGTGATTTAAGCTGAAACCTGGCTCAAGTTTCTCTCACAGCCAGGTCTCGCTGCTTAACTTGGGTGGGAGGGGAAAACTCCCTGTGTGCCCCCAGGAAGCCTCTGGCTCCCTGCTCCTTCCCTCCAGCAGCCTGGGATCAGCTGGGCTCTGCCCGACGGGGGACAGCCCCGAGGAGCTCAGCTGGGTGGGGAGAACACCCAGGAGCTGCTGAGGACCCCGAGCAACACCACGAAGGGTTGTGAGAGCTCCATGGTTGGAAACACCTGGCTTGGGAATGAACCTGGGACAGGCTGCACTGCACAGCCTGGTCCCTGCCACGGGAATCAACATCCCAAGCCCTGCTGAGCTCTTCTCCTGCCCCAGGGATCTCCCAAGGGTTGGAATAAGCGAGAGACTGCTCAGCTCAGCAGGTCACTGACCTCAGCTCAAGGGAGATATTTATTCTCTGCCCAGTCTTTACTTCCCCTTCATCTAATTACTAATTTCACCTCTGGGCTCTCTGTCCCTCTCTCCATTTTTAACCCCACTGTCACGTGAGATCAGCTCTGCTTCTCAACCCCCAAATTTCTGCTTTCTGCTCCTTCTCCTTCCCCGTCTGTTGTTCTCCTGCCAGACAAACCCTCGCTCACGATAAATGTCCTTCCTAAAAATAGCTGAAAATGCACTTAACTCTGCCTGAGCCGTGGAGACACGGAGGGGGCTGTGCAGGGAGGGTGGTTTGGGGAACAAAACTCTATTTCCTCCCCCAAATTATCCAGTCAACAGGCAGAAGGCCAATAATTATTTCAGATACGATTTATTATTTGGAACTTCACTGCACATCTATCTGCCCAAAGCTACCCTGAGGATTTAATTGGACTGAGCTGGCTTGTTACAGCTGAATTACTTATGCTTGAACTGATATACTCTTTACTGATTTATTCATAGACCAAATCCACGAAAAAGGAGGAACAAAAACATTATTAATTTAAACTCATTAAACAGAATTGCAATCTCAAGATTTAGGGGGGGGTTTGGTTTGTTTTATACACAGAATATGTCACTGGATTAGGCTACAGTGTGCAGTGTATGACTATAAGCTAAAACGTACAAACCAATTAATTTTAAATAATAATACTATTAATATTAAATATTGAAATAATACATTTAAATAAATAATAAAGGAAAGAAGTCAGTGTATCGAGGCATTAGCCTTGTTTCTCCCTACAAGAATGCCATGGAAAACATCTGAGCTGTTTACACCCTAAAAGCAAAATTTTTCCGTGTGCCAATAGCAAAGTATTGGCTAAACAGTGAATATCAACATAAAATAAATAGAAAAAAAGGAGACATTTTGGCTGTTTGATGACCACACTCCATATGTGTGAAGGCTGAATCACAGCTGCTGATTTGGCACTGACACAGGCCCATCCTCCAGGCTTTTCCCTAGGAAATTAACTTTTCAAGGGGTTTATTGACACATGGGAAGACAAAAAAGCTGAAACAACCAAGCAACTGCAGTTTGCTTTGAGCTCTGCAAGTAAAACCCAACAAAAACAGAGCCCCAAACTGGAATTCTTAGAACTACACATCACATTAAAAGAAAGAAATCAGCCATGCAGCCTCCACATCAGGAAAATGTTCCTGAAAGCAAAGCTGGGGAGAAGATCTTTTCTTTACAGCAGCACTTTAAATTATTTCAGGCCACTGAGATTCTTCTTCTGCTGAAGCAGAGAGAAACAAGTGCCCTGATGTGAGAGCCTGAACAGGCCCCTGCAGCTCCTCGGGAGGGTTCCCATCCCCACTGCAGTTCCAGGAGATCCAACCATCCCCGTGTGGCTCCAGAGCTGCCCAGGAAGCCACTGGGGCCACCAGCCTGCAGCAGCTCCTGGAGCTCACTGCAAGGGACCTCCTGGAGTCATCTCAGGGATTTTGTTTTTTGTAGACTTCCAGAAAAAGCTCAAAGAACACCCCAAGTGCAGCTACAGGGAAAACAAGGAGGAGATGGGTGGGATGAAGGAGCTACCAAAGAACTCCCCTTCTCAGTGGCCTCAGCTGTTTCTCAACCACTTCAACTTCCAAAATGAGCTGTTCCCCCAAGCTGTGGCATGGCCGGGGACTGGAATGATCACCAGAATTTCCAAGTATTTATCTGAGTGCCAGGTAAACCTTCACCTGAATTATTCACCACTATTTGAGTTACTTACATTATTTCATACTGCCAGTGAGTCCAGCTGAATGAAAACACCCCTCTGCACTGCAAAACCTGTTCTTGACTTATACAAAGTTCTTAAATGCTTCATTTCTGGCTTCCACGTTAGAACCAAACCTTGAACACGGGCAGCCCCTCTCTCACAGAGATGCTCCTGCCATCTCTTTTTGGTAGCAACACTCTCGTAGCCATCATGGCAGTTGTCATCTAGCTCCAAAAAATGCACACATAGATTTTTAAACCCTGAACTATCCCTCCTGTTTGGTTTCCTACCCTTTGGCTTGGCCTCATGAACTCACCTCTAGCAGCAGCAGTGTCTCCTGCTCTGTCCATTCTCTGCCAGCACTTGCACCCTTACTCTACAAAAGACAGGAGGGGAAAAAAAGGTGAAACACAGGACTTGTTGCACAAAACCTCATAGAAGAAAACACTGAGGAGGAAAGGGGAAGAAGATTTGATCCACTCAAACCTCTCCCCTCCAGCTGAGCAGCCCCTGACCACCCCAGGTAGGGTTCATGTGATTTACCCCTCAGGGAAGGCACAGCTGGGGGTTACACATCCCAACTTCCCACCACGCCCTCCCGAGCTAAAGCAAAGGGGTCTGGCACCCTTTTCTCCCACTCATCTGTGCCTGCACACACAGCAAAGAGGATTTTCCTCAATAATAAACCCCCTCTCAGTGCTGAAGGCAGAGTGGGCTGTGCGTGGTGTGGGCTGGTCCAAAATAAGTTAATTTATCTCCAAGTTCATCAGTAACTCAGCAGAGAAATAACAGCTCGTTACAGGGGGATGAGTCGTGTGAGAAGGCAGAGCAATTCCAGCAGGATCATCTGCACATCCAGCAATCACCTACTCCAAGGGCTGCTGCTCCCAAATCTACACCTTGTGGTAAGCTGCTCGGATTGGACAAAATTTCCAAATCCACGGTGAAACTTCCCCTCCCGTGACACCCTGACCCGGCACAAAAGCAGCTCGGGACCTGCTCCTAAGGAACATCAGCCCCACTGGATGGCTCCGTGCTAGACCAAAAGGAAGAGGCTATTTAGGATAATAAATGGTATCTCCAGCTGCATTTCAAACAGCTCATTAACCCACAGAGAACATTAATCAATGTGAGTCACCCAACTGCTGCTCTCCACGGCCAAAACCTCCAGCACGCAGAAACCAAGCAGGGAAACCTGCCAAGAAACCTGCTCCAGTTCACAGCTCCTGTAAACAGAGCCAGGGCCCAGCACCAGCTACAGATTTATCAATTTGGAGAATATTTACACCTCCCCTAACAAGTGAAAAAGTCAGTCCATGAAATGTGAGATGGGACCAGCTTTCTAAAAAATACTCATCTCCAGAACTGGTTTGGGTTTGTGGAGTTTTGAAATGATGGTCTGAAGTGGTGAACAGTGTTTAAATAGTTATTTCTTACGTTTAAATAGTGACCTCTGAGGAACATGAACCAGTGACATGGAATTAGCCTGATGCCACCCATGGGAGGCACTGTCCAGCTCTGGGGATTCCCTCTGGAGGCTGTGCCGAGGTAAGGTGGCATTCCCACAGCACCTCCAGGGACACACACGGAGCAGGGGAAGGCAGGAGGTTGTGGAATCAACATCACTGCCGTGGTGTCTCCCCAGTGTAATTATCCTGTGTAACACCCTGCAGCAGCACTGCCCAAAGGTCCCCTGCAACGGCCCCAGGACACCCAAACCAGTGGGGTCCGTGTTTGCCAGCCTGGAAACCCTGCTCAGGCTGGAACACAGGAGAGGCAGAGATCCTGCTGGAGCTCTCTGGGCCCTGAACCATTGGATGGTTTGCTCATCCTGAACCATTCCAGGACTGCATGCAGGAACACAATGAGTTTGGGATCTGGTCTGGGAAGTCGTCCGGGTCTTTATTCCTACAAAATCAGAATTGCAGCACAACCTCCCATCGTAGTGTCCTGCACAGGGATGGAAGACATCCAAACCAGGAGTGGGGGAGCAACACAAGCCACCTCAGTGACACAAAGCGGGGGACACCTGAGGAATGACAGAGCTCACTGGGAGCCGTAGGGAGAATCCCAGGACACTTGCCTTGGCCAAAGTCTTTTTGGAGTAGATGTCTGTGCGAAGGCCAAAGTTCTGCAGGTCAGTTGGCTTCTCCTTGTTTTTCTCAGGAAAGCTCAGCATCTGCTGGGCAGCTGGAACCTGGGAACAAATGTTACAAGGGAAAAGGGAGATGGGCAGGAGTTCAACGTTATCCAAGGTTTTCAGACCAATACTCGACAGAACATGGACTGGACAGAGAAGCTGAACACGAGCCCAAGACATTAAAACAAATCTCTGAGCAACGTGTGTGAGTGATTCCACACAGAACCGCCCCAAATGCTCAGCCCAGCTGCTCAGGAAGGGGACATTTCACCCAGCTGGGCACAAGCTCCTCTGCTGGGGAGAGCTGAGGCAGCCCCGGCCCTGGGCTCACCTGCGGGGTGCGGATGTGCAGGGGCATCAGCCCTGAGGGGGTGTCGGCCAGCACGTTGAAGTGGGGGGTAGGAGGGGGCCCCATGGCCATGGGGCGGCTCTCGGGATCCACCTGGTAGTTGATGAGCCCCCACTGCTCCAGGAAGGCGTGGACCCTGTGGGAAACAGAACAAGTCCAACCTTTACCACCAACGTCTCGCTTGTGCTTCGTGCAGGAGGTGACAAAGGACAAAGCTGGTGTTTCCGGATCACACACAGACCCGGGAGCTTCTCCAGGCCTTCATTAATCCCAAACAGCAACACAAATCCCAGAGCAGGAGCTTTGTGCACACCTGAGGGCACTTCAGTGTGATGTATAAACCAAAGCCTGACCATGTGTCCTGTTCTGGGCTCCAACGAAAGGCCCTGAGGGGCTGGAGCATGTCCAGGGCAGGGAACGGAGCTCGGAAGGGGCTGGAGCACCAGGAGCGGCTGAGGGAGCTGGGGAAGGGGCTCAGCCTGGAGCAAAGGAGGCTCAGGGGGGCCCCTGTGGCTCTGCACAACTCCCTGACAGGAGGGGGCAGCCGGGGGGGTCGGGCTCTGCTCGCAGGGAACAGGGACAGGAGGAGAGGGAACGGCCTCAGGCTGGGCCAGGGGAGCTCAGGTTGGACACCAGGAGGAATTTCCCCATGGAAAGGGTGGTCAGGCCTTGGAAGGGGCTGCCCAGGGAGGTGCCCTGGAGGTGTCCAAGGAATGACTGCACATGGCACCCAGTGCTCTGGTGGGGATAGGGCACAGGCTGCACTCGATCTGGGAGGGCTTTTCCCCCCTCAGTTATTCTGTGATCTCGCTGATGCCTGGAAATGTCCGAGCGCTCCAAGCCCCAAACCCGCATGCCCCAGAGCCCCTCTGTCACCTCATGACGGCGCAGACGTCCCCGGTGAGGTTCCTCCTGCAGGCAGTGCTGGTCAGGTACTCCTGCGGGTTCAGCCGATACGTGTCGATCATGAAGTTCCTGTAGGCCAGGTATCTGCAACACAACGGCCACCAGCTCGTGTCCCCTCACCTCTCACACAGGCCAGAGAGTGCATTTTAATATCCACTCCCCCAAACACCTGTTACTGATGGGGAAACACCAACAGATCTCTCTCACTGGTGAAATTTCAGAACCAGCACCAAAAGCAACAGGTAAGTGGAATTTGCACTCTTCCACACTGCTTCACTCTGGATTTTCCCTGTGTTTGGATTAGCAGCACGTGGAAACATGTTTAAATTGTAAATCACACAATCACCTGCTGTAACTTGCTCACTGACCAAATATTCCCCACAACAGAACAGAAGCTGCGGGAAGAAAATAACAGGGTCTGGTCTTCACATGGGAACAGGATAAATAATCCTTGTGCATCCCTGTGTGAGGCTGGAAGGAAAAAAGCTGCACAGAACAGCAGAAGTGGATGGAACACTGCTGTGGCTGCATGTGGAGTTTTCAATGGATGAAGGGATGAGGCAGCAAAGGCTGAGAACAGCAACATGGAGAAGAAAAGATCTTGGAGAAGAAGAGGACAAGATCCCAGAGCCAGCACAGCTGGGAACAGCTGGAGCAGAAACAATCCCTGAGAGATTTCCGGATTTCAGTGAGTTTCTGGAATATACTGGTGCTTCCTAATACAATTACCCTGAAGAAAATAACCTGCCATAAAATTACTGATAGCCCTGCTCTTTAGAGGGAAAAAACCCACTCTGCCAAGGACAGGCTGGCACCATCCAGGCTGGACAGGGCTTGGAGCAACCTGGACTATGGAAGGTGTCCCTGCCCATGGCAGAGTGGAATGAGATGGGCTTTGAGGTCCTTTCCAACCCAAACCATCCCAGGATTCTCTGAAGTGACTACCCCATGCAAAGCTGTGTGTAAAACAGTGGTTTTTGAGCAGATTTCTGCCTTTGGAAAATTCCAGGGGGAATGTTTCACATGCGGTGTGTGAAGCAGCTGGGAACCAAAAATATAAATCATCCAGGCAAGGCCCAAGCAGGCAGATGCTGCAAGCACATGTCCCTGCCAAAATCCCACATCTTCCTCCTGACCAAATCATATGTGCAACTGGCTGGAAGGAAATTGCTGGAGTAGGTGTTTGCTCCATGTGGGATGTTTGGGAGGCAAGAAACACAAAGGAGCTTCTTCCACAGAGGAATACTGAGGAACATTTCCAAATGCTCCAGATGAGGAGGGGAAGAACCTGCCCAGGAACAGGTCTTGGCTGCAGAAATTAGTATTTATTAGCAAAGGTCACATCACGAGGTGGAGAGAGCAGCCCAAGACAGAAACGTCCCCAGGTTTATCCTGAAGGGAGACAGTTCTGAGCCACGACACGACCCATCAGCTAAACCCTGTCACCGGTGAGGAGAGAAGTCAAGCAGGATTTAGTTCAATCCCTTTCCAGCCAGGGCCCACCCCCAGGCACTGCTGTCACAAGGATGAACCTGTGCGAGCTCCTCAAACACGGTGTTTTGGCCTGAACATTCAGCTGGAGGCGACTCGCCTCCATTCAGAGGGATGTTCCTCTTTTATTTCAAAAGAAAACACAAAGCCAGGACCACGTGCTACTCCTACAATCCTGAAATGGCACCAAAAATAGATCTCCAGGCTGACACGAGGCCTGGGAGGAGCCCCTGGTCTGCTCCTCTCGCAGGCAGTAACCAGTGGCAGCTCAGGGAGGAGCATCAGGAGAGCTGAGGTTGTGATGCCAACTGGAAAAGGGCGCCTGGGACTGCACGTGACAATGACTGGGGTGAGAGATGGAGGAGATAAACATTCCTTCCACATCCCAGCTGCCTGCTGCCTCACACTCTGAGAAACCCCCAAACTGCAACCTGCTGAGCAGCAAAAGTGATGGAGCAGTGAGGGTTGGATGGAGCTTGGAATAAACCCGTTTGGGAATGGGAGGAGTGGAACAAGAGGATCTTTACAGTCCCACCCAAGCCATGCTCTGCTTTGGATTGGCCGTGGTTACTCTGCACTCACACCTGCAGAGAAGCTGTGAGGACAGACCACGGACTGGAAATCCTCAGGGGCTGTTGGAGCCAAGCTCCTACTCAAGCCATGAATTTTCACCAGGTTTCTCAGGGCTTTGTCCAGGAAGGCCTGAAAGACTCCAAGGAGGAGCAATCCCAACTTCCCAAGGCCCCAGCCCAGTGCCTCCTCTTGTTCGGAGCCAAAAGCTCCCCTTTTCTCAAGCCAGAACCTGCTCTTTCAGCCTGACCTGTTTCTGCCCTGCCACAGGCTCAGTGACAGCCTGGCTGCATCCCAGGGACCTCCTGCACAAACACCACGAGGGCCCCAGGAGAACGGGCAGTCTCTAATTCCTATTCCTTTATCTGGTCAGAAGCATCACAGCCCAACAGCCACACCTGAGGTGGGGGATTCCAGCACAAGGACAATCTCTGGAAGAATCCTCCTCTCCAGGCTGGGAGAGCTGGGAATGTTCACCTGGAGAAAGGAGGGCTCCAGGGAGAGCTCAGAGCCCCTTGCAGGGCCTAAAGGGGCTCCAGGAGAGCTGGAGAGGGACTGGGGACAAGGGCTGGAGGGACAGGACACAGGGAATGGCTTCCCACTGCCAGAGGGCAGGGCTGGATGGGATATTGGGAAGGAATTGTTCCCTGGGAGGGTGGGCAGGCCCTGGCACAGGGTGCCCAGAGCAGCTGTGGCTGCCCCTGGATCCCTGGCAGTGCCCAAGGCCAGGCTGGACACTGGGGCTGGGAGCAGCCTGGGGCAGTGGGAGGTGTCCCTGCCCGTGACATTAGGTGGGACTGGGCGTTTTTTAAGTTCCCTTCCAGCCCAAACCATCATGGGATTCCATGAAGTGCTGTGTATGACAAATGTAGGGCCCAGCTGACACCAGGACAATGAGGAGACACCTCAAACACCTCCTTTAGTAGTCGACTGAAAAAAAACCTTTTGAAACTGCCAAAAGCTGCTTTGCAAGCAGGCCAAGATTTGACACCAGGACAAAGTGACCCCAACCAGCCCAGTCCCACTGCCCACATTGACCAGCACACACTGGTGGCCAAATCCAGGATTTTCTGGGGTGAAATCTCAGGTTTTAGGATCACTTTAATAGAAACAATCATATTGTTCAAAAGCCTTTGACCATCTTCCTTTATCCATCGCCTTTCAAGATCACTCTGAATAACCAAACCCAGAACAGAAAATTTACTCCACAGCCTGAGACAGGGTCTACAACACACAGAAATACAGCATGGCACGAGGAGAGAGGGAGGAATAAGGAGGATTATTCCATTTCTACCTTTTTGTGACATTTTTAGATGACTCTGGAGGTTGATCGCATCTCGTACCACACACAGTTCAAGAGTTTGTTCCAGTATCACTTGGGAGAAAGTAGTTTCATTTTACCTGGATAACCACTGGTAAACATCACTTTGATATTTAAACTTTTATCTCCACCACAACAGCGTCCAAATGTTGTCAGTGGCTCTGTCCCTCTTCCAGGGCCCTACAGGACGTATTGGCCTCACACACACCCAGCTGTGTCCACAGATTTATGGGATGGGAAGCTCCTTCATCCTGCCACACTGCCACTGCCCACATTCACATGTTTTACTCACATTTCTGGAGTCTTGGACTTGTTTTTCCCATTGAAGAATTCCGGAAGCGCACGACGTTCAATCACGTGGATACTGCAACAAAAACAGTTCAGATGTCAGATCCTGAACAGCCCTGATTCCAAGGAGGATTCCAAGCTGGAACAAATATCCTCCCCCCGCTATGATCAGTGACTTCTCTCCAAGTTCTGAAGCAAAATAAAAAGGCTTTCAGAAGTAGAGACAAACATAGACCGATCACACAAACACCAGAGAAGTAAAAGAGAGAAAGGAATTAAGGTGGCAATCAGAGGGAAATCAGTGTGAGCAAAAACTGCTGAGCAGGCAGAGTGAAGATCTCTGCTGTTTGAAATTCCCTTCCTCATTCCCAATCCCAGAGAACGGCCAGGAAGATTTAAACACGGGACATAGGAGCCAGACCTGAACAACAGTCACTGCCTTCAGCTCCCGGGCTGACCTGTGAGGAGATAAAGCCAAGTGCAGCGTTCCCCAGGCCCCTCTCACCAGTTGTAGTCGAACCAGGAGGCGTAGCTGGGGATGATGATGTGGTTGGTCTGCTCAGTGACGTTGTCCTCCCCGGGGTCGATGGAGCGGCTCTGGTCGCCCTTGTTGGGGTCCTCGTCCTCCTGAGGCACAGAGCGCACGCAGCACTCAGAGGGGGCCCCCAGCCCCTCTGGCACTGACAGGAGCTCCACAACCCCACACGGATTCTGCGACGCCCCCAGGGGGAGGAAGAGCTTTGGTCCCTCTCTGCTGCTCCACAGGAGCCTCCTGTGAACAGCTCTTGTTCTGCACCTCAAGTTCCAGCAGAAGTCAACTCCGGACCCCAAATGATGACGAGGAGGGCACAGAGCAGGCAGCAAAACAGGGTCAGGACATGACAAGAACTGTACAAAACCCCTCAGGCATTGTTTGAGCAACGTTAAAAATAACCAAGGCTGCACAGGCAGACCCTAAGAGGCACTGGTATCAACAGTGGATCTTTACCTGGGACTGAGCTCCCCCAAAGACAACGAGGTATCGCTCTGAACACATTCAGTGACTGACAACTGTTAAAAGTAGTGCCTGGCATGCCACAAATGCAATTCAATTCAGAAACTACCCCTGCAGCTCTACTGAAATCATCAGGAAGCAGGGTTTAGATTTAGTCCTAAAACCTAAAAAAAAAAGCAAAACCTCTGAAAAACCTCTCGTCTGAAAAATGCTTCTTGGAAAATACTTGGCATCTGTCTCCTCATTCTCCTTTTTAATATACTAGATTTAGAAATACCAAGTAATCCCACGGAATTTGGAGAGGTTTTATAGTACCAAACCCTCAACCCTATCAGTAACTGATTTAATCTTATAGATCACTTGAAAATTAGTACAGGTAGAGTTACTGAAGGTGAGATTAGGATCTTGACAGGACACAGGGAATGGCTTTGAAGAGAAAGAGGGCAGGGGTGGATGGGATATTGGGAAGGAATTCTTCCCTGGGAGGGGCTGGGCTGGAATTCCCAGAGCAGCTGTGGCTGCCCCTGGATCCCTGGCAGTGCCCAAGGCCAGGCTGGACATTGGGGCTGGGAGCAGCCCGGGACAGTGGGAGGGGTCCCTGCCCTGGCAGGGGTGGGGTGGGATGATCCCTGAGGTCCCTTCCAACCCAAACCATCTGGGATTCAACAATCTCAGCTGCTACCTAATTTAGGAAGAACCAGGTGCTGTTACCTTTCCTCCAGTTGCCACTGTCTCCTCATCCTGCTCATCTGAAAGGTTAAAACGTTGAGAATTACACCAATAAAACTCATTTAAAGGCTCACAAGCCTTTCCAGCAACACAACTGTGTGACTGGAAAGAAGCAAAGTGGGTCCCACATCACTGAAGCAATTACACCTTTACCTGTCCCAGCCCAGGGAACAGGTCAGAATACCAAGGAAGGATAATTAGAATTTCTCAACACTTCACAATCCATAATTAATTATTTCCTTTCCCAGTGTCCCAGACGAGCCTTGTGTAATAAGATATGGGGTACGAGTTTGTATCTCATGTCAAGGCTCAGCAAAGCTCAGGGAACCTGTGATTTACCCTGATTCCCAGTAAAAAACCAAAAATTCTGCTAGAAAAGAGCTTGTATGTCATGTCAAAAAAATAAAATTAACAATAGCCTGTGAGGGAACAGCCTTGCAAGTGAAAAGAAGAGTTGGTACACTGGAACTCAAATACATAGGAAAAATGAATTAATCCAACAAAACAGCAGAACTAGAGATTGCTTTTTAAATTGAGAGATTTAGAAGTATTTAAAATATCTTTTAAAATATTGACTGCAAGCAGGACTTGAGGGGGAGGTGTGGGGCGGGGAGCTTTACCCAGGTCTGCCACGGTTCCTCCTTTCACGGGCGTGTTCTCACTGTCCTTCTTTGGGTTCACTGCAAAGGAACAGGGAGTGATGAGAGAGCAGCAGACAGGGAATTATCCAGTCTGGCCTCATTTCCCTGCGCTCTGCTGGCCCTGTCTGCAGTTCAAGAGTTCACACAGGAGCACAAGGGCCCGTTTGTCCCATTTCCCTGCATTCCCAGCTCCACACAAAGCAGGATCTCTCCGGGGATAACCCTGCACCTCCCCACCTGTCCAACACACAAGGCTCATGTGCAAATCCAAACCAAGGAAAACCCAAATGGAGAGATTCCCGAAGTAATCTGGTGTCAAGGATGCAGAAGGAATTCTTTTTCCCATTATTATTATTGCCCACACCAACACTTCCCTGAAAAGGACTAAAAGCACTTGCCATGTAGCACATTTTCCACTCATTTAACATCCTTCTTCTGGGCACTTGGCAGGGAAATATTTTGCTCCAGAAAACTTCATCTCCCCCAATACAAACAGGTGAAATGAAACATTTAAGGAGATTGCTGTAAATCTGTTTTTAAAAGTGTGTTTTGTAAATGTGTTTTTGTGTTTTAAAAGGCCAAAAGGAGGTGAATCTGCTGCCCTTTTCAGCTGTTACATCCCTGAGTAGATAAACTTATGGATGGAGATCCCTGCCCCATGGCCACGGAGTATTTCAAAGATTTGACAAAATATATACACAATTTTAATGTAGTTTAATTTCTAACATTCAGAGAACCCAAAGTGTTTTCACATTTTACCATTTTTGGGAAGTACCACTTCTTCTATGTTGGGTACTGGGGTGGGATCCTCCATGTCCTTGGTGAGATCCTCCTGTTCATCCTCTTCCTTCTGCCCCCTCCTTTTGCCGTACAGAGCAGCTTGTCTGGAACAGAGCAGGCACGGGGGCTGTGCCAGGTGTTCCCTGCACACCGATCAGGCGCCAGGACTGAAGGGTCAAACCCTCCCGAAACCACCCCGGGACAAAGGCAGAACCAGCCCCACGTCTCCCCACAGGGAGCTCAGGCTTTGCACTGGGAACGAGTAATTCACATCATCAACTCATTCCTGACAGAGTTCCAGTTTTGTCTTATTAGAGCCCAGCAGGTTTAGAAACAAGACCTGCAGTTTTAGCTCTGAAGTGCTCCCCCCCATCCCCACACATAAACCCCCACAATTAAGTTCTTATTTGGGTAGAATATTGGTAGGATAAGGAATCACACTAACTGCTCAGGAATAATCCCTCAAGCCTACCCAGAAACAGTCATGGAAGCCCAGGTCACAGAGCTCTCCCCATGAGCATTTCTTCAAATTCTTCTTTTCCTCATTTCTTTTCACCTCAAATTCCAGGCCTCTGGCAATTCCCAGACACTCACCCTTTCTTCCCTGTCTTTTTCCTGGACTCCACAGGAGTGGGGGGTGGAGAAGGGGAATGTTTCCTCTTCCTTGTGCTGGCTGCTGCTTTCCTGTCCCTCCTCTCCGGGCTCCGCACGGGCTGGGAGGGAGCAGAGCTTTGAGTTATTCCCAAATACTCCGACTCAGTGCTGGGGGCTGCATCCTTCCTTAATCCATCCCACAACAGGATGCCACAGCTGCTCTGGGCACCCTGTGCCAGGGCCTCCCCACCCTCCCAGCCAGGAATTCCTTCCCAATATCCCATCTATCCCTGCCCTCTGGCAGTGGAAGCCATTCCCTGTGTCCTGTCCCTCCAGCCCGTGTCCCCAGTCCCTCTCCAGCTCTCCTGGAGCCCCTTTAGGCCCTGCAAGGGGCTCTGAGCTCTCCCTGGAGCCTTCCCTTCTCCAGTTCTATCCACGCAGTGATAAAGAACATTCCTGTCCCTCCAGGTGCCCCTCAGCAGAGAACCACTCACCTCTTCATTCTTCATGGAGATCCTCTGGCGAAAACTCACGGATTTCCTGTTCTCATCCACCTCATAATCCTCCTCATTCATCCACTCATTGAACACATCTGTGTCCAAAATCCACTTGGCATGAACCTGCAGAACAGGAGGCATCGAGAAGCTGATGTTTTGGGAAGAAATAACTCCATGAGACACCTCCTGGGATTAAGGCAATCCCCGGAGCTTTACCAGGTCTGAATGTCCCAGTCTCTCCCACTGGTGTCACACACACTCAGGGCACTGTCACAAGGCAAGATGAACAGGATGAACATAAAGGATGAACACCTGCATGTTCACAGAATCCAACCTCTGCTCCTCAACCATTTCCAAGCCTCCTGAAGTGCGAGGTCAGTTCTCAGAGCTGGGACAGCAGCTCTAGGCTAACAATGTTCTCTGGATGCTGCAAATCACCACCAAAACCTCCCAAATACACAGATCCCCTTGGCAGATGTGCCACAAGCACCAAAAAAATGCAGAAGAGTTGGCCATTCCCTGGAGAGACAAGACCAGCTGTCTGGATTATAATGTACACCTTCAGATAGTTTGTCAAACCAGGACAGGCTTACACAGCTGAAAAACCCTCTGGCACTTTAGAGCCATCGATACAATTTATTACTGATTTATTAATACTTCATACAATTCTCTCCTGCTATCCATAGTAAGGTTTACACTCCAAACTCCTGTTTTCAAACGAGTTACAGGTTACTACCTGGAGTAAGTGGTGTTTGAACAGACACCAAGGCCCCCCCAGCCTGAGCTGCTGTGACTCTGCAGCTCAGCAGCACACAGAGAACACTCTCAGGGTAACACAGCGAGTGCAGGAACAACCACAGCAGGGCCAGCACCCCTCTGCCCCAGCACGGGAGTCTGGCAAGGGCTGAGCCCGGCTTACCTTCCACGGCTTCTCGGGAATCGGGGGATCCTCGATTTCTGCATCCAGCTCGTTGGCATGGACCCAGGTGTCATAGCTAGAGAGGGGTCAGGAGAGAGCAGCTCAGCCCAGGATCACCCAGGAACGGTTTCCCAGCAGCTCCGGCACGTGCAGATCTCACTGCTGGCACTGCAGGGCTTCCCACAGGGAATAATCCTGGCCTGGGCCTCAGGAGCTGGACACGGTGCACAGGGAGGGCCCCGGGGCATCGGATGCACACCAGAATTTAAAAGCCCTCCCAGTGAACCAGCTCCAGCTTCAAGTGCAAATCTGGAGAGATTCAGGGGGCAAAGGCAGCTCTGAGTCACCCAACCAAACCCTGCCATTAACTTCATTCCCTTTTTTGTGCTCTCATGACTTCAAAGCAAGAGCTGCTGGATTCCTGGAAGGGAGGAAGCTGCATGCTGTCCTAGAAACCATTCATTACTCACATTCACTCTTCCACATTATTCCCTCAAAAGTCTCTTTATTAAGAAACTGCACAGAGCAACGGCAAAAGCCAAAATGCTCTGTAATCAACACCAGGTACTGAGCAACAGGGAAAGGTCAGCTGCAAGGAAACGTGCACACAGAATTCCTGGCTTTATGCTGGTTTTGTGTGTGACTGGATTTATAAATACCAATACAAACTTGACTACTGATATAAATACAAAAATATTTAAAGGTTCTCCCTCTGTATGAATAAAAAAACCTCAGTGTGATTACTGTTTGCTCTCCTCCACTGAAATCCCCATAGGAGATACAGTTCCTGGGAATTCTGTGTGTGAACAGTAGATTTTACTGGCCTGACAAAGTTAATTAAATAGAAGTCAATACTGGGTTATCAATTTTTTGATTGATCTTCCATAGCCCGGGCTCCGAAAGTAGTTATTGCAAATACATTTAAGTTCCTAACAGCACATACACTGAATTTTACCGTGTTCCAACAGCACAGGGCAGGTCTCTCACAGGGGTGCTTTAACAGTCACTTGCACCTGTCTGGAGACAACCCTTGGAATGAAATCTCTTTGCCAAAGTTCAGCCGGGCCATCGGAAGTTCTCCCTCTAAAGTTCAGGGGAAGGCTCATTCCAGCTTTAAAATCTGGTTCAATTTCCAACCAGTTCCCTGTGGCTCTGCAGAAAAACTCCTTTTCCAGCCTCACCCACCTGCCAGTGCCACAAATGGATGTGGATATTTCAGTTTTACATCAGTGGTTAATTCTTTTCAAACTCTGCATATTTGGGATCAAGACTTTTCCACCACCAAACACTTAAGACTCAGGGTTTGCTTTTCCCCCCACCTTTCTTTACCTGTCTGGAAAGAAGCCCCAATGTACCAGCACCTGCTTGTCCTTTTTCATCACAGGTCTCAACCACTCATCTGCAAAGGGAGCAAGATCCAGGTCAGATGTGGAGGGAAGAGCACAATAATTCACTTTTCCACAGGGCGTCAAGAGTGAAGTTATTGCAAACCCCTCTGCTGAAGGTCTGCTCGGGGCCTGAGCTGGGAAGGGAAAAAGCTTATCCCTTAAAGCTCATCCCAATCCACCCCCTGCCATGGCAGGGACACCTCCCACTGCCCCAGGCTGCTCCCAGCCCCAGTGTCCAGCCTGGCCTTGGGCACTGCCAGGGATCCAGGGACAGCCACAGCTGCTCTGGGCACCCTGTGCCAGGGCCTGCCCACCCTCCCAGGGAACAATTCCTTCCCAATATCCCATCCAGCCCTGCTCTCTGGCAGTGGGAAGCCATTCCCTGTGTCCTGTCCCTCCATCCCTTGTCCCCAGTCCCTCTCCAGCTCTCCTGGAGCCCCTTCAGGCCCTGCAAGGGGCTCTGAGCTCTCCCTGGAGCCTTCCCTTCTCCAGGTGAACATTCCCAGCTCTCCCAGCCTGGCTCCAGAGCAGAGGGGCTCCAGCCCTGGAGCAGCTCTGGGGCCTCCTCTGGACTCTCTCCAGCAGCTCCAGGTCCTGGTGCTGTTGGCCCTGGGGCTGGGGCAGCTCTCAAGTACCAAACCCTGCAACCCAAATCCCGAGAACAGAGCCCAGAGAAGCATTAGAGGAGAAATCCAGAGGATGTGAGCCTGTATCTCTGACCCCTGCTGGAATTTAGGGCTGTTCCCCACAGCACAAGGTGGGGCTCAGGGCTGTGAGCTCTGTCCCACCCCGCTGAGAGCCTGGGACAGGCACAGAGCTGAGCCTGGGCACGGCGCTGCCAGAGGGACAGAGCACAGACCACCCCCGATCCCTGCAAACTGCAGGGAGCACTTCCATCTAGTGGCCAGCACAGGCCAGGGAATGTGGGAAGGGGATTTGTGTCTGTGCAACTCGGGCTTGAGGACAATGATCCACCAGGTAATGAAATGTATTTAAAATGAAGAAATATTTTTTGCTATCTGCAGAAGGAGGCAGCTGTGAAATTTGGACCTCGCCCTTCATCCAGGCAGAGTGAACTTTAACACAGCCAAGCCTCACTGAGGAGCTCTCCTTGCCACTGCTCCCACACACAAGGGTTGTGCCAGCACTCCTGACAGAATTCCTGGACAGCCAGCAACTCAGAATCAGGGAATTGCTGAGGTTGGGAAAGCCCTGCATGTTCACAGAGCGCAGGCATCCCCCAGCACTGCCCCACGCCCCCAGGTGCCACATCCACAGGGCTTTGAGACCCCTCCAGGGACGGGGCCTCCATCCCTGCCCTGGGCAGGAGGAATATTCCCAGTGTCCAACCTAAACCTCCCCATGCACATTATCCATAACCCAGCAGGTGTTCCTCAGGAGCGGGCTGGGAACAGCTGGGTCTGGTGAACGCTCCCCTAACTTCTCAGGGAATTAATTGCAGGAATTCCCACTCGGAAACTGTAACAGGACGTTACCATCATCCAGTGAGGTAGGACTTGGATACACATGGTGGGTAGCCTTGGATTTCTCTTCAGTGACTGTTCCCTGTGGGAAACATGGAAGAAGAGGAGAAACTGCATGAGAAACCCTTGACACATCATCCCAAACCTCTCAGCTGCTTCCTTTTACACACATCCCACAAACGCCAGGAATGTTCAAGGCCACCTTTAACACAACAACGAATAAAACCAGCTCCAAGAAGCGCCAGAAAAAGGCAATTATCTTAAGATTGCTGCCAAATTACTCTGTCATCTTTTCCTCTGTCCATCCCAAACCCTTTGTTCCCCTTGTTCTCTCTGCCCCGACCCGCACGATAAACGGAACAAATTCACACAAAAATAGATTGTAAGAAAGTACCTGTGACTTTCCACATTTTGCTCCAAACCGACCTGTAAACATGACAATTTACAGCAGAAAAAGTCTAGAGAACCTCAGCTAGCTCCCCCCTCCTGATGGGAAGTTGTGGAGAGATCCATATAGCAATTTCTCTTCCTGTGGGCACAGGCCATAACAATATTCCTACTCAACCTACACCAATTGGAAAAAAAAGCTACTGCAGGCTCAGATATCTGTGAAATAAATCCCTAACACTGCCAGTCCAGGAAACCCTGTCCTTCCCTCACGTGGAGGCCCAGAAGATTCCCCCACACGCTGCAGACACCCCCAGTCTCCATATGGGAAGAGTCATTCCCAAAGAGCAGAATCTCCCAGTCTGCAGGGATGCTGTGTTTTGGAGCAGTTTGGTAGGAAAATGGTGCTCAAAACCTACATCCCATAACCACACCAGAGATTTATTTCAGAGCACAACAAGCTGAAAATTCCATCCTTGGATGGCAGCAGCATTGTGGGAGGGGGATGAGGAGATACTCTGGGATCAGGGGCTGAAGGGCAAGAGCTCCCACTCCAGGAGTTCCCAGAACTCAGAAGAGGGACAGGAGCAGCTCTGAGCAGCAGCAAAGGAGGGAGCTGGAAAATAAGAAGCACTGAGAGGAAGAGCCCTGGCACAAATGAAGAACCTGCCCAGTGATCAAGAAAAAAGGATGGAAATTCTCCCTTAGTTCCCTGTGAGCTGGAGATGCTCCTGTAGATCCGAGCTTCGTGAACCACATAATTAAGATTCATTTATTTCCTGTGGAGCTTTAAATACCCAAAATGCAAGAGATGAAGAGAAGCTGGAGCAGGGAGGACCTGGGATACCAGGGAGCTAGAGGCACTGGGCTGGGGTAGTGGGGAGACAACAGCAAGGGGTTAAAAAATGAAAATAACCAAGAGAGTGAGGAAGCAAAGTTAGTGACAAGGTGAGAATTCAGAGGCAGAGCAAAGGAAAGCCCAAAAAGCAGAA
Organism: Dryoscopus gambensis; assembly: GCA_013389985.1. Classification (NCBI taxonomy): domain Eukaryota; kingdom Metazoa; phylum Chordata; class Aves; order Passeriformes; family Malaconotidae; genus Dryoscopus; species Dryoscopus gambensis. The sequence continues at coordinate 61,348 of WEIT01039547.1, forward strand.
TTAAGGACAATTTCTGTTTTCACCTCTTCACAACCCCGTAGAGACAAAGCTGCTTTAAAAATCCCTTAAATCACTCATGGATACAGCGTGGAGCTCACTACAGACTTCCTTTAGGAAAGGAAAATGGACTCATTCGCTCTAATTTAAGCAATAACACCCATCCTGAATCAGCCAAGTAATTAAGATCAACTTGTGAAAATCTGCCTGGCTGAGGCTGAGACAATAGTTCATAATCACAACACAGGAAATACATTAAATCTGGAAAAGAAACTCTTTGGCTACAGCTGTGAATTGTCCTGACACAAAGGCCACCAGACCATCCAGGGGTCACGTTCCAGGGTATTCCTCTCCAGACAAGTGAGAAAACTGTTTATGTTTCTAAGAGATGAAGCCTTTAATCTTGCTCAGGTCATCCTTCAGCACCTGGAATTACCAGGGCAAGGTGTTGGCTCTCTGAGGCTGCCTGGGCTCTGCTCAGCACCAGCAGTAAAGGAGTGAAATAAAGCAAAACCAAATGATCATTTCAAGAGTGAAGCTTCCTTCTGCTGTCCCACACACCTGGAACAGCTGCCTCACTCCCTGCTTCAGTCTCAGGTTTGGACAAAGCTGTACTGAGCAATAAATCAGCCAGGCCTGTCCCCAGCTCACCCAGAGCCACCTGGCAGCAGGTCCAGGTTTGCTTTTGGAGCACAGCCAGGATTCAGCCTCCATAGGAGGATAAAAACCATTCCACACGTGAGCTGCTGCTGCTGCCCCGTGTCCTCAGGCAGCCCCAGGGGTAAGCCAGGGGTTTTCCCTCACACCTGACCAACACTGGGCCCAGCTGTGCTGTGTGACACTCACCTGGTGACGTTTGACAATGTCCTTCAGCTTGTTGGCCAGCTTCAGCTCCATGTCAGGAATGAGGTAGATGGTTGGTCTGCTCAGACAGTTGTTCTGTGAGAGAACAGCAAGTTAAACAAGGAATTGAGAGGTGATCTGTGGCAAAAATCACAATATTCCTAATAAAATCCCCAGATCAGGGTTCCACAGGTCAGTAATCCCAGCTCCAGGAACCCCAGGGCAGGGACATTCCCTTCACACACCTCCCCAGCAAAGCCCTGCCCAGGTTTTTATTATGCACTGAAACCCCTGTACACTGGCAAGGTTTTTCTGTACTAAGAATATTGTTGCTTTTTGCTGTTCTTCTTCCTGTTGCCATTCCTAACAACACCCAAAAGTTACGTTTAGACCATATTATACACTGAACTTGGCTGAAGAGTTTGAAAAAAACCATATACTCTTCCCATGCAGCAGTTAAAACAACTGAACTCCAAATTAGACTCCACAGAGCTGCTTAATGGGTACAGACAATAACGTGTTGGATAACGTGAGACTAAAGCCCACCTGAACCTGAAACAAGGCCAGCTTAGACCCAACTGAGAGCCAGCCCTGCCACGGGTGTGCACAGGAGCAGTTACTCAGCCCCAAGGGTGCCACTCCCAAGGGACACGGGGACACTCGGGATGTTCCCTCCTACCTTATAACAGGTTTTCCTCACCCTCTGCATATCCACAGAGGGTCAGTGGAAATATTCTGCGTTTTTCAAGTGAAAACGTGGCATTGTGACTAAACTGGGTGGGAGAGGGAGGGGAGAGCCCCACATTCCTACAGAAGGCCAGGATGGAGCCCTTCCCTGAGTCCCCAGGGCGCGGATCCCTGCCCTGAGCAGGGGCGTTTGGGGGAGCTCCTTGCCTGCACCAGTGTTTTCTCAATGTTCATGAACATCTCCACGTTCCGATCCATCCGGGAAGGATTCTGCAGGTCAAACCTCCTCCTGTTGAGGGAAATGGTTCAGAAATATTAACTCCAAGTCCCCACCTCACAGCAGTCCAGAACCTTCCCCGTTCCACACAAACGCTGGATCATGGCAGCGGCGTAAGGACACTCTGAGCACAGTCACAACTATTTCTGCTGCACTTGGCACCCTCACGAGCAAGGAAACCACAATGAACCAAATCCACAAATGCAGCCGATTTTTGAAATGTTTAGGGAGAAAAAGGAAGGTTGACAGTGCCCACCAAACCCTGCAGCAGGGTCGTGCATTCCACCACAGTCACAGGGGGTAATTAAACACACAACCACGATGGATTTCAACAACCAGATGAGAAAATTCATGAACGTGCTCTCACAGTTCTCTTACTTCTAGTTGCACCCATCCTCCAGTCCTGGGAATCCAGGAAAACCAGCAATTCCTCTGCCTGATGTGAGAACAAACCACCCCGCCAGAACACAGGCAGCTAATAATCTATGGCAGCATTTTATCACCACCTTTACGGGACCTTGGTGCTTTAAAGTTCGGTATTTCACGGACAAATCATCATTGTTGCAATACCAATGGAGATCTGTCCATCAGAAGCCTGAGAATTCCTCCTGGGAAGCAGCACGAGAGGCCCCAGACCCCCTCTGCTGTACCCACCTGACCCCCGCACGCGTCTGGAACTCACGGATGGGCCAACCCAAATGAGGGATTGGAGTGGTGACCCCCAGAGCCGGAGGAGGGACAAGCCCAGCCCCAGAGCAGCCCCTCGCCATGTCCAGCACCAGCACCAGCAGGGATTGCCATGGATGGGGCTGAGCCTCTCCCAAAGCAGCAGGAGGTGTTTAACCCCCAGGCTGCGCCCCTCAGATGTAGAACGTGACCTGGTGCAGCCTGCACCTCCCAGGTTTGGGAACACGCTGCTGCTGGAGCCTGGAAAGGCTCCCTGGGGTGTGAGGTGTGGCAGGGTGTGAAACCCAAAGCCCTGCATGCCCAGTGCAGCGGGAAAGCCGGGCACGTCCTCCCCACGAGGGACTGACGGGCTGCAACCAGCACCCAGCTCAAACCAGTTATCCCACAGCCAAGGACAATTTCCTATAAACACAGCCCTGCTTCCAGCAACAAATCCCCTTCCCCAGTCCATAAATGTTCAGAGAAGGTAAAGGAAAGCAAAGAGTAGCCCCAAGACTTTTAGCCCCAAGCCCTGTGACCACAGCAGGATGTGACCCCACTAAATCAAACATGACACCCCAGCTGGGACCACCATGTTGTTCTCCACGGGAAGCTCCTGGGATTTTCAGGAGGGAGGTGCCCAGGCAGGTGCTTCTGTGGGAGCACTCTGAGGTGCTGGGCAGCTCTACAAACATCCTCTGTCAGCGGGGATGGTTTCTGTCCTAAAGCACATTAGGGATTCTGCCCTTCGCACTGAGGACATGGCAAGCAAATCAAATGTAAGATCCTGGCATATTTATTGGAATCAGCCTTTTTAAGAGGAATTTATGACTGTGTTGGGGTGCTTTGAAAAGTTCACCCTGACCTGCAGAAGCAGGGCCAGATATCAAGGCTGTCAGGTCACTGTTAATAAAGTGTTTTACACCTACAGTACAGAGGATTTTAGAGTCAAGATCGAGCCCCTTCTCCAGTACTCAGCCATGGTTTGTATCCGAAACATCCAGAATGGCTCCGTGGCAGATAAATGCCAAATAAACACCCACAGAACTCTTGGTACCTGTGAGACAAAGTTGCTCAGGGCACGACCGAAATATTTACACGCTGTGCATCCATGGAATGCTGTGCGACCCCAGATCCCTGCCTGCTTCAGACACCCAGAGAAGGACATGGATACGTTAATCACCAGCACTTTTTTAGCTGCCCATTTGGATAAAATGGCACTAATTCTTCCTGTGCTCAGCTTAAGAGACTCCCTGTGCCAGGGTGGCTTGGGCTGCAGTGAGGGACAGGTATGTCCAGCTCTCAGACATACCTATTGTGGCGAGGAAAGGGACTTCTCCTATAAGACAGATCAGTCACAAACAGGTTAAGCAGGAGCGACAATGCAGACCATTCAAAAATCAAATCAATCACAGTTCAGGCAAACACCACGGATTATTTGGTTGAGTCAGTGAGGGACACATTCCAGGCTCTAGGGCTGATCCTCAGAGTTAAGTTCCAGGATTACTGCCCGCTACGGCCCACATGCACAGACACCAGGCACTACCACGCTAATCCTGAGGCAGCAGCAAGGGAGGGACAGGGGAGGAGGCAGCCCCAGGGCTCAGCCAGGCTGGGCGACTGACTGGAAACCAGATTTGCTTGGTAGAAACGTGGGGCACCGAAATATTCAAATATTCCTGAAGTTGGAACCGTTTCACTCCTGTATCTTAAGGCACAGAGGTAGCAAGACACTCCTGATAAACCACACTGCAAACAGGTGCCTGTCCCAGGCGCTGGCAAGATTGGAGCAGGAAAACCCCTGAGAGCGGCTTATTCCTGACACATCCACCTCAGATAGAGCAGATATGAGGATAAATAATTCCTAAAAGCAACCAACCATTCTCAAACAACTTTATATCGCCTTTTAAATGGCTCTCATGTGCGAAACCAACTCAGTCAAATCCAGGAATGCTGTTATAGATTGGAAACATCACATCCAAACTATTCAAATTTGTGGACAGGAACAATCTCTGCTTAATTTTATAGACTGTTTACATTTATTGACTTTTCATCCTCATTTTTTCCCCAATGTTCTCACAAATAGTAATTTCAAGGCCAGGCTGGATGGGGCTTGGAGCAGCCTGGGACAGTGGAAGGTATCCCTGCCATGTCAGGGGTGGCACTGGATGGACTTTAGGGGCCCTTCCAGCCCAAACCACTGCAGGATTTTATGATCCTATGCTGCTGTTCCCTTGGGAAGAGGATTATAACCTAAAAACACCCAGGTTAAACCACTCCTGGGATGTCACAGGGGTATTTTTCATACCAGTGTCCACAGCTATAGGGGCAGAGTTTCTAAGTGCTGACGCTCCCCATTTTTGGAGCAATGGAAATCTGGGCATTTATTAGACTCTGGAGTGCTTCATGCTTTCCCAATTGTAACTAAACCAAATAATCAATACAGCAACAAAGATTTACATCTCACAGAAGCGAGACTCCAATTCTGGTTCATTTTCTCAGTCAGACAGCAAGGAAATAAAAAAAGAACCTCAAACTTGTAATTCACTCCAACTACAGGCCCAAAACCTTAAACTTGGCCAAGTTCTCTTTAAATTTAGAAGTGTGGGGGTGTGCGTCTTAAAAAAGCTACCATCAGCAAAACAGGAAAAAACTCCCTCTTCCCATCTCCACTGCCTTGCCTGCCCGATTCTCCAGGAAGGATTAAACTTTAGGTAGTTTGCATAAGCAATTCATGTGCTTGGCTTCATGCAAAAGGTGTGTGAGCCACAAATAAAAACTTACCAGCCCTGTTCGTTCTTATACTTGTAAGCGGCACCAAGAATGTGACATAATGTACCTCCAGCCTTGAAATCCATGAAGCACTTCGCCTGGAACCCAAAAAACAAGGAAAAACAGCAACATTGACTTTTATGCAATTATTTTAAACAAATACGTATTTGTTAGCTGAGTTTTAGACATAGAATGTATCAAATGAAATGTTAATTTTCAGACGAAGCACTTGGGGAGTTTGAGGTTCTCCTTTCAGAATGTTTCCTGAAGATTAAATGCATTTGGATTAAGCAGAACTCTGTGTTTGCAAGGACTTGATGTATCTGAAAGCTCCAAGCCCTTCCTTGAAAATAATTCCTTGTAGAGCTGTAAAAATCCAAAGTACTCTTTGAACACTCATTTCATAGTAAATTAAACCTCCAGTTGTAGCTGTCAGGGAAGCAGCTCTTCATCTGTACGAGAACATCAAACCAGATCATCAGAAATGAGCACCTGAAGCAGAGTTCAGATATTCCGCGTTCACGTCCCTCCCCCACAGAAAGCTGTTTGTCAGGGGCTGCAGAGCCACGGTGCAGATCTGCCCTGAAACAGCAAACCCAGCTCCTTTCAATCCACCTCATTTCTCCCCTCTTAGTTTTACCAGCGCACACGCGAGTCACCCATTCCCACAGCAAGAATTCCACAGCTGAACTTCAAACAGGAGCACGAGGAGGCTGGAGGCTCCAGGAGCCCCACCGAGTCCTTTCTCTGCAAGGTTATTGGAAAAAACCCCTGTTTTTTGCACAGAAAGATCAATTTTTCTGATTCATTATAGTTTGGAATTGTATTTGCAGCTTTCCTGATCTCTCTGGTCAGGATGGTTGTGCTTGGGAAGAGGCAGCTGCTGTCAAAGTCATCTTGGAAACGGAGACAGATGGATGGGGCAGCTGAAGGCAGGACCAGGGGGAGGCAACGCCGGGATCTGCTTTGATCGTGGGTTGTTTTGCGTTTCTCAGTAAATACAAACCACTTGCACGAGGCACAAAGCAGAACGTGGGGGGTCGTTCAGTGGCCAGGCTCTGGTCACCAGGGGCTTTCTGCTGGGAGCAGCAGAGACCCCCCCAGACAGCAGCAATCCTGGGGAGATGCACTGAGGAGCTGTCTCCTGCTGGAAGTATCCGAGATCCGAGAGCTGGAAATTAAGCTCAGCAAATCTGACCAGATTAGACCTTTGAAGCAGTGAGAACAATCACAGGAACAACATCTTTACGATGCCACTGCAGCATTTATTGCCCGTTTTTAAGATAAGACAGATTGATTTAAGGCTCGGGAGCACTCCAGTGGTTTATGCACTTGTGGAATGTGGGCAGGTTTATGGTTTGTGCTGCCACATCCAAATAAAGCTCTGCAAAGTTCCCTCTGTCCCTAAAGCTTCCCATTATCACTGAGGTATCAGGAGAGGTGGTGAGATCTTAATGGCACCTTGGGGTGCTGCTGGGTGCACTCCAAAGCACCAGGAGATTCGTAAAACCCCAAAATGGTTTGGGCTGGAGGAACTGTAAGGATCATTCAGTCCCCTGCTGCCATGGCAGGGACACCTCCCACCATCCCAGGCTGCTCCCAGCCCCAGTGTCCAGCCTGGCCCTGGGCACTGCCAGGGATCCAGGGGCAGCCACAGCTGCTCTGGGCACCCTGTGCCAGGGCCTGCCCACCCTCCCAGGGAACAATTCCTTCTAAAATTAATCTGGGAATTGTTCTGAGATTCACCCTACGAGTTTGAAAAACCTTCCAGTGAAGGACTGTGCACATCCCAGCCCTCAGGAAGAGGTTACAGGGGAAAACACCTGGGGAAACCCAGCACAGAACAAAAAAGGCACTGTCCTGTCACACAGACCCACAACCACAGGGGTTCTCTCAACAGTTTTCAGGCCAACTTCAGTTTCAATTGGCTTCAGCATCTTAATTGGCTATAAATGACTCCAGCTTTGAGCATCCACCTACCCAGAACCCCAAAGGCCAGACCCCCAGTGCCAGCACGCATCCAGTGGCCAACATGAGCACACCCCTCCCTGCTGATGCCACACTTACCCACAGGTTTAGGACACTTGTCCTGGCCCAAAACCTCCCTAAAACACCCAGCTGGGCCTTGGCACAGCCTGGCACACCCAGCTGCCACCCCTGCCCTCCTCCCAGATCCCTTGGCCCTTCCCTGGGCTGCATCCCCTGCCCTCCACCAGCTCTTTGGACCTCACACTCCGGAGCCGGGACAAGATCCTTTGGGTGGTGGCAGGGTTCCAGGCTGGAATGTGAAAGCAGCAGCCCTCACAGTGTTGATATTGTTTCTGGCTACCTGTGTCCCAAGGAACTGGAGAACCACCCCAGACCAACCAGGTAACCGCGTGCTGCTGCAGAATGCAGCAAAGTCATTTCTCAGCCTTGGCAGCTTTACAAGTTTGGAGTTTAATCAGCCAAAACGCCCAATGGGACCTTGTTTGCCTAAGAAAGTGCATTTTATCCACTCAGTTTAGGATGCACCAGTCTAGATTTGACTCAAAACTGATGAACTATGTTGAATTTTAGTAGAAATCAAAATCTTCCCACAGAATTCCAGAAATAATTTCCAATATACAGAGAATAAGCTGTATTACATTGAAAATTTGCATTAAGGAGAAGTGTGCTACTCCAGCCTTTCCAGAGGGCGCACCAGGAAGAGCCTGGGCTGGAGCAGGGATGTCCCGACGGCCTGGACACGCTCCAGCAGCACCAACACCGGAGCAAGAGCAGGACACGGAGCTGTGACAGCAGAGTGAGAACCCCAGTACTCACAGGAAGCTTTGTGAAGGCAGGATTGGTGACATGTTTTCCAAAGGCATCTTCCTGGAATTGCAGCAGCTGCATCACCAGCCCAGCCAGTGTTTTATTGGTAGGAGCATCTGCTTGAACATACTGCAAGACAAACAGCACACGTTTAGTGAGGAGAGGGAAGCTCGGAGTGAAGGCTGATTGGTGATGCCCCAGCTCCCTCCAGCACCTGGAGCAGAGTTTTAGGATTTTGGGATCCCTATGTGGCTAGAAAGGGGTGGAGGGGGGGTTGCACAGGAGAAGCACCAAGCACAAACCTTTTCCAAGCTTTAGGCTAAAATTGCAGTGCCCACCTGAGGCTCACGCCCAGCTCCTCAGGGCCGGGTCACAGACACGGATTAACCACCCCAAGCTCATCTCAGCTCCCAATAAAGGAACAGGCTCGTGCTGCCCACACACACAGAGCTTTCTGCAGTAACTTCACAGCCTCCTGCTGTAATCAACTCCTAATTAATCCTCGGAGTACCCCTTTGGTACAAACAGGATGTCCTGCACAGAGGGAAAAGCTGAGCCACACAACTGCGCTTGCCATGTTTTGGGACAATCTGAGCAGCTCCCGAGGTTCTGCTTCCAATAAAATGTGAATGTAAAATCACAGCATGGAATATTAAACCCCTCCCACGGCACTGAGTTTCTGTCACTCCTCATATTCAGTATTCACCCACTAATGTCACCTCCTTGCTGTGCCAGACAACTTCCAAGAGGAGAATAAACATCACTTTTCCAGGTAGAACATGGAGCAATTTGAGCTACCCCAGTCTCTCAGCCTTTGCTCTTCCCTCAAATCAGATTCTTCTAAAGCCCCTTAAAAAAAAAAAAAAAAGACTTTGAGACCCAGAACCCTCAAAGTTTTAAAGCTGTGGTGCCAAATACCAGTCAAACCTAACCGAGCATTGCAAAGCAGCAGCTCCAAAGCCAAAGACACCACAAAGACATTGAGTGAACAGAAACAATTATAATTTCAGTGCCTGACCACCTCGAGATGTGAGTTCCTCCAGCACTTTCTCAGGAGCAGACACATAGCTGAGAAATTAAATCTTCCCAACTCAAAGGACACAAATTCCCGTGAGGCTCCCGAGTGTCCTGTCCTGGGTGTAAATCCTGAACCAGAAACACGAGCCCGGAAAGAACTGAAGGCTACAATTTCAAAGCTGCACTTCAATTTGCCCTCTTCCCTCCCCCAGGAATTAATGTTTTAATTACATCAGAATCACAGAATATCCTGAGTTGGAAGGGATCCACAAAGATCACTGAGTCCGACTCCTGGCTCTGCACAGGACTTGGGACAAGGGGCTGGAGGGACAGGACAAGGGGGAATGGCTTCCCAGTGCCAGAGGGCAGGGATGGGTGGGATATTGGGCAGGAATTGTTCCCTGGGAGGGTGGGCAGGCCCTGGCACATGGTGCCTAGAGCAGCTGGGGCTGCCCCTGGATCCCTGGCAGTGCCCAAGGCCAGGCTGGACACTGGGGCTGGGAGCAGCCTGGGACAGTGGGAGGTGTCCCTGCCATGGCACTGGATGATCCTTGAAGTCCCTTCCCACCCAAACCAGTGTGGGATTTTATGAACCTCCTTCAGAAAATAAAGCCAGAAGAGGTGGCATCCTTGTACCGACTTACTCTATTTTTTTTCCAGGTATTTTCCTTTGGAGAAAAAGGAAAATTACGTGAGAATACACCTTGCAAAGCCTATTCCTAGACATGTGAACTTTTTCAGGCAAGCGTTCCTTTTCTTGCAGCTCCCATTTTTACCTCTAGCATGAGGCACTGACAGCTGGAAGCTATAAAGGAAGACAACACCTTCCCATCCTACTGTGCACTGCCACCATCCTGCAGATCCTTTTAATGAGAAGCCCATTACCTTGCCTCAGGTTCCCCTGAACAATAAGGGGGAAAACCCTTCAAAAAGAAGCCCAAGACTCCCCTCCATCATTTCTGCATCCTAAAGAGCAGCACAAATGGATCTTTAAGCAGTAAAACACAGCAGACAATTTCCTGATCAATTTGCAGTGGGTTTGAGGGACAACAGAGGGATCAAGTCCCAACAGGTCTCCAGGTTTTCCCCTCACGTCCACAAAATGATCCTGCAGCAAATAAACGTTTTTAAGCAGTGAATTCCAGAGGACAGAATGGTGCCCTGTTCCATAAGAGGATTTTACTCACGTGCTGAAATGCCAAAGCCCCATTGACACAGCAGAGTTTCCCAACGTTTACACAGTAATTAGAAACACAAAACACCCCCGTGTACTTAAGCAGAAAACGTGTGGTCAGAAACCAGAGCGTGAGCAGCAGCAGAGGGAATCACTTCTGCAGCCAGAGCTGCACTGCAGCTGCCCTGCAAGCCTTTGTCACCGACGGGGGACAGACCCACACGCGCTTTGATGTGGGCACTGACCTCAAATAACCACACGGCGCTCTGCGGTGCGGCCCTGGTGCATGCACACCTTCCCCCAAAACAAAGGGCATTTCAGCTCAGGTCACCACAAAAGAGCGAAAGGAAAACCCACGCTAAAATGCTGTGATTCGGGTTACAACCCTTGTTCCTTTTCAAAGGTGAGAACACAAAAGAGCCGCAGAGAGAGAACCCTGCCCGGATTAAACCCGAGCCAGTCACCGAGGGGACTCTTGCCAAGGACGGCAGGGGCAGGCGGCAGCGAGCTCCCGATGGTGCCAGGGCAGGCTGGCTGCGAGGACGGGCAGGTGGTGCCCGGCCACACACGGGTGGGTGGATGGAAGGAACAGCTGCCTCCCCGAGCAGCTGCGGGGACCAGCCCGGCCCCGCGCGGGGGGTTCGGGGCAGGGAGGAACGGGTC
>WEIT01039549.1:5657-40451 GCA_013389985.1 Dryoscopus gambensis
GGGAGGAGAATGCATTCGATGGTGGTCGTGTGAGATATCTAACAGAGTTGGCAGGAGCAAAAGAATATAAGCGGAGAGAGGCTGAGTAGGATGAAAGGATGAGCAGTCTTGCACAGATTAGTGGAAGGGTGGATCAATGGGCCGAGAACAATTGTATGAGATTCAACAAGACCTAGTGCTGGGTCCTGCAGTTGGGTCACAAAAACTCCATGCAGCGCTACAGGCTGGGGGAGAGTGACTGCAAAGCTGCCCAGTGGAAAAGGACCTGGGGCTACTGGTCAGCATCAGCTGAACACGAGCCAGTGACTTCCTAGATGGCCAAGAAGGCCAATGTCATCCTGGCTTGGATCAGCAATAGTGTGGCCAGCAGGACCAGGGCAGTGACTGTCCCCCTGTACTCACCACTGGTGAGGCTGCACCTCGAATCCTGTGTTCAGTTTTGTGCCTCTCACTACAGGGAGGACATTGAGCTGCTGTAGAGAGTCCAGAGAAGGGCAACAAAGCTGGTGGAGGGTCTAGATAGTAAGTCCTATGAGGAGCAGCTGAGAGAGGTGGGCATGCTCAGACTGGAGAAAAGGAGGCTGGCTCTCTACAACTAACTGAAAAGAGGTTCTATGAAAGTGAGGATCAGTCTCTTCTTCCAGCAGCCCCTTGCCAGGCCTGGGGAAGGGGCAGGAGGCAGTCCAGGACACCAGAGTGGACACGGAGAACTTGCCAGCCCACCTTCCACTCCCCACCACTTTATCTTGGCAAGAGTGCAGATGCACCAACCAGGTCCAAGCTGATGTAGGGCCAGGGCATAGACCCAGCCTCTGGGGATGAGGACCACCTCCTTCACTCTTTTAGTATCCCACAAGCAGCCAGAGAGATGACCCTAGCATTGCTGATGCTCTCCAGTTCAGATATGGCCATAAGGGTGGAAGTCATTCCTGTCTGGCCTCTGGATGCAGGTGACAGCAGGACATGGCTGAGTTGCTATGTGCTCTGGCTTGGCATGTCATAGGATGAGTCCATGTGAGAACCTTCACGCAACACACACTGAAAGCTAGCAAGGAAAGGACAAGATGTGCTGCCATCAGCATGTAATGAGGACTACTTAGTTTGATTTAAAAAATTTCAGGATGGTTGAACTCAGACATTTGTATCCACACTTTGTGCATGCAGCAGCACCTCTCCATCACTGCCGGCATTTTCCCACTAGAACCTCACCCTCCCTTCTCCCAAAAGCCCAGGGCAAGGCATGTGGAGCTCCCGTCGCACAGGGATGGGGATTCCTGCCTTCAGAGACGCCTGCAGAAAAGCAGGGAGGTTGCAGACCCCATTTGAAGGTTGATTGTTGCCCCCCCAGGATAGTGCTGCAGAGCAGGACCATGGCACAGCCCTGCTTAGGGCTGGCTTATGTTAAAGCCAATGGAGCTTTAAAACGGACGAGGGTGGGGGGCGGGTTGAGGGGGGGGTGGGGGGAAGGCATGATTTGGCCAGAAAAGAGCATCCTGCATGACAGAGCTCCAGCAGTAACACTTGCTGCATTTGTGGTCTCAGTTTGGGGAACATCCATAGAGCAGCTGAAGCCAGAAGCTCATGGTGAAAAGAGAGAAGGTGAAACCTGAAGGATGATGGGAACTGCAGCTGAAGCTCAGGAAGCCAGACAGGGGCTAATGCAGCACCTAGCAAACCCCAGGAACAGCCTGGGCTTCTCTCCAACATCATGGCTTCATCCTCCTCCTGCAGCTGGGGGAGCAGCTATGGCTTCTCTCCTCAGTCCCCTCCTTGCTTTTCTGCTCATTCCCTCTCCCTACATTCCTGAGCTGTCACAATGAGATGCGAAGAAGCAGCTGGTTTTGAGCTGTTTCCAATGAGCTCCCTGCCCATAAATGTTAAGCTGAGCAGGCAGCTTGGGCTCCAGCTGTCTGGGGACAAAGGCAGCAGTACCAGGAGGACCAGAACAGCCACTCTGCCTATTTTTTTTTTTTCCTGCTGAATATGGGAAGGTTAGACTCTGTCCCTGACTCCCACGATATTGCTGTATGTGCTGCTGTGTCCACAGTAGACTGCCTGTAAGTCCCAACACAGCTGAACTCACAGGCAAGGTTTTCTAGGTACAAACCCACCAAATAAAATAGCAGGAGCCTGAAAGTCTAAGTAATTGCCACAGGTTATACTGTCCTCTGGAAGTGGTTCCTCTGCAAAACAAAAACTTCCCCAAGAAACAGATAAGGCTCTATGCCACACTTGCCAGTAACCTTTCTTCCATGGCTGGCCCTGGGGCAGAACCACCCATGCAGAACTGAGACACCACAAGCCCCCATGCTGGCTCCCAGCTCCATATCCATCCCTCACCCACACACCTGAAGAGGCACCAGGAAGCAGATGACAGTGGAGAAGGCTGATGATTAAATTCAGAACTATTTTCTGTTAGGAAACTCCAGCTTTTTCTTCCAACCACAGCGAGCCTGACTGGGGCTTGCCCCTGTGCACTGGGACACACAGGAGAAGCTGGCATGTCTCAGAAGGTACAGAGCCCCAGCCCTCCTGGCATGGAAGATCCCAGGACCTGTTCTGTGGCAGTTAGTACCCCAAAGCCATAAAACCCCCCTCAATTCACAACATTCCATGTGAGCTTCAGTAAAGGAACCACTCCTCCAACAGTCAACCACAGCACATGCTGGGCTGCACAGTTGGTTGTTTTCTAATACCAAGAAGTCACATTAAAAAAAAAGTATATATTGCAGTCCAAACCAGAACAGTTCCTATTTCAACCCAACCTGACCAAGTCCCACAGAGGCTGTTTATCCTGAGATAGGGTCTCCCATGAAGAAAGCAGAATAAAAAGCAGGTCAGCCCCAACCTCCCATAGGCATGTTTCCTGGCAGGGGAATGCATGGACAAAATAAATTTAAAAAAAAAAAAAAGGAGAGAGTTAGTTTTTCTATTCTCCTTGAGCAAAAGAGTTTTGTGCAAGTGTTTTCCACTTTTGGCAACAACCAAAGTTAGATGTTTTGGCTGGATACCCTCCACTTGCCTCAGCAATGGCACCAGCTCTTTGTCCTGACTTGCTGTGATCCTGATCTGCCTCTGCCAACTGCCCTGGCCTGGCTGCCCTTGCCCCACCATGGCCCCCATCCATTTCCAGCCAGACATGGTGGCACCATCGAGCAGGTTCTGGAGCCTCCACCCCACTGCTAAGGGCAATCTCTTCCATCCAAGCCTGCAGGATGCTTTTCAGAAGCTTGGAAAGCCTGACCCACAGGGCGCTCATCCCTCTGCCTTGCCCTGCCAGGTTTCCACTGCCCCCAGGCAGATGGATTTTTTCTTAATTGCTGCCTTCATTTCCTTATAATTTCTTTTACTCCCCATTGCTGGGGACACAGAGCTGCTCCCATTCATCTCCAGAAATATTTGATTTCACTTTTCTCTTGCTCCCTCCCTCCTTGCCACTTCTGTTCATTTGCCTTTTAAGCAGAGCTCTACCCAAACCTGCACTATATCACTTCTCATGACCCAGATGTTTTACTATTATTTCAGTTCTTCTAAAGTTAACATCCTCCTAACTCTGTCAGCTCAGAGCACTTGCTACAGACTCAGGAAAACCAGGACTGAGGCAAATCCAAGACAGAAGGGAGTGAAGAAGAAGGCTTGCTTTGGGCAGCAGGATCCATCTCGATCCATTTGGTATAGGCATTGGCAAGATCTTCCTGATACAGGGAAATGCAGTGAAGATTCCATAGGAAAAGGCCTCTTCTTCTGCCTCTCACACTATAGAGGCTGTCCAAGGTCACAGACAACTGCTTTCCTACCTGGCAGCACCTTGGCAGGCCAGCAGGGACAGAATAATCACTCCACCCCCTCACCCCACACTTGCAAGAGGAAGCCAGAGCTGTCATGCATGCAAGACTCTGGAGGACAGCCTGCACACCGTTCAGACATCCTATTGCAGTGCCAACCGAGCTGGCAATGCCCAAATGGGAAGAAATGAAGAAAATAGTCTCATGAGAAAGCCTTGTAACACCAGGCCAATTGATCATGAGTAATGGTCCAGCTTCTGCTGATTGGTTTTTGTCATATTGGTTTGTATTTCAGAGATCCTATTGGAAAGAATGAAATACAAGTTTTACTAGTAAATGAATGTGTAGAGGCAGACATGTCTGTCTCAATATTCCTTGTATTTCAGAGGGCAGAGGTAGACTTAACTATCTTTCATCTACTTGCAATCGCTGTCCAGAGTTGGGAATATCAAACCATGTTAAATTGTCTAATTAAGGAATAATTCCCATAAACTCCTGCTCTTAGACAATATTCACTAGAAAATAGTTATATAAACCAAATGCAAAATATAACAAGACATTTCCATGTGGTCAGCCCAGGGACATTAATTGTTTCTTTAGTTTGCAGTAGTAGAATATGGATATTTGAAGGTCCAGCTCTGCTGTTCAACCACACAAAAGATACTTTGCAGCTGTAGAAGACACAATTTCTTTGGGTTTATTGCTCTTTTTAGTCTCATTAAGGTACTGAATTTTGTGTAATAACACTGTGTGTGTATACATTTCAAACAGCTTGTTTCAAACTTTTTTTTTTCAAGTGATTGATACTGCATTTAAAATAATAACAATAACATTTTTTTTAAAAAGGCAGAGGACTCAGAGATTAGTCCTGTGTGTTCTGTAAAGTTAACTGGCTTAAAATACAGATTAAGATAATGTTCCTGCAGAAGGAAGAAAAGTAGGAGAGCAAGCAGACTGGCCTGAGTGGTCGCTAGACATCAGAAAACCACCTAGGAAAAAGTGCAAGCTCTTTAGCCACAAAAATATATAACTCATAAAGCATCTACTTTACTAGAGGAGGAATTATGACTGAAAACCAGAACTCCTAGTGTCAAATAAGTGATCAAATTTTATTAAAGCCTTTACCAAGCGTTTTTCAGGAAAGCAAACACATATTTTTAAATTTCTATTAACACAAGAACACATGCGTTGGCTTTCAGATTAATTAAGTTAAAAAGCCAGGCAGACAGAAGACTCAAATAAAATGAAAATCATATTTCATTAGTATCGATATTCACCAAACTTGTCTTTCTTATAAATTAATTTGATTTAATTCACAAAATTAGAGA
This sequence comes from Dryoscopus gambensis, assembly GCA_013389985.1. NCBI lineage: Eukaryota > Metazoa > Chordata > Aves > Passeriformes > Malaconotidae > Dryoscopus > Dryoscopus gambensis. Next base: position 10,771 of record WEIT01039549.1, read on the forward strand.
GCACAATTTTAGCAACGTTTTTAATTATAAAAAGGTTTTTTTCAATCACCTGTCACATCTTGGTGCCTACGGTGATCATCCAGAAGGTTTAGAGATTTACAGAGCACCTACGAAAGACTGATTTCCAAAGGATGATGAAAGCTCTTTTGTGGTGATGTATTTTCCTTTGAATGGTTTGTTCTGTTTCCCCCTTCCGAAATGCAGGGTGTATTCCCAAGATGTAGCCCTGCCTTTGATCCCTCCCCTGTGAGCTTTTCATTGATTCAAGCCTTGGGCCCGCGGCCCTTCGAAACCCTGATAAGGGAATGCTCAGAGGATGAGGCTCTCTTTCCGCTTGGATCTTTTCCCTCTCCCTCCCCCTTCCCCTTCCCTCTCGCTTTCCCCTTCCCCCCCCCTTGCCAGCTCTGGACCTGAAATAAACCTGACTTCACCATCAAGGAGATACTGTGTTTCTCTTACGGCTTGCTGCTGCTTGCTAAGGTGTAGCCCAGAGACACTGCATAAGCCCCGGTAAGCTGCTTGCAGCCCCCCTTCCTTCCAAGGACCCACCGGGGAATGTTGCCCCCTGACCACAGCAACACTCTTTCTTCTTTCCGTCTCTGTTATTGTAAAGGGGAATACAACCTCAGGTCATTGTAGGAAATAGGTACAAAATAGGTACAAAATAGGTATTTGGCATAAAAGGTTTCTCCCATCTGGCACAAATGACCAAAACTGTGGAAGTAACCTGGTTTTGTTTCTTTGAAATGAAAACTAATGATTTTCCTTTCATTTTGAAATACAGAAATTTGAAGTAGAAAACCCATCAGAAAACAAAATAGCAAAGAGATGAACCATCAGATGAAGAAAATTATAGTCTGTCCTCCTTAATGTTCCAGGTCCCTCATCTCTCTCTCCTTTACAGATGCTGAGTATGACAGATGATCCTTACCGGGTCGATCTGGCAAATCTGACTGGAAAATTCAGACTGCTATGCCTTGGTGGAGACTCTGAAATTAAGACTTTTGAGAGAGCTGCACACACAGTGAAGTGTCTCATTTATTAAAATTCAACGAGAAAGTTATTAGAAACCTGTGTGCCTTCAAACATGTTAATGCTGGTAAGTGTATATAAATATATATATGTTAGACTTTATGTATCTGATAGATAAAGAGCTTCTCAAAACAGCAATGGCATACATTGATCATAATAGGCATGACCATATTCATAATGCCTGTACTTCACAGGAAGCAGCCACATGTCTAATTGCTGTCATGGATTTATAGAAAATTGACATCCTACAAGATGCTGAGAACATGTTTCTTGCAGCCTTATGAATTTTATTGCTTACATCTACTATGTAGCTGTGCCTTTGCTGACAGATCCCCACGTGCAAACCACTGTCAAGCTGTTTGTATGACTTCAAGGTGTTTTGCCCCATGCAGAGGTGCACACACCAGTCCCCCAGCCCTGGCCGCACTACAATCCCAGAAACACTTCCGAGGCCTCAGCTTTGAGGAGGTGCACCTGGAGCTTATCAGGAACACTGTCTGCTCCCAGGAGCCACTACTGTCTAATGACCACCTTAACAAACAGCCTTGGAAACTCATTTTTCTTGTCTGAACAACGACCCAAGTGAAATAATATTTTAATTATCAAATTTTCAAAGAAAGTTTCTGACCTGAATTGTGGCCCCGGTGGAAAATTACTATGACTAAAGCCACGTCTCTTGTGATCCTAAAAACAGCAGCCCAAAGTGAGACCCTCTGAGCTCTCCTGGACACAGCAGATGTGACCAGCGAGCTCCCTCTGCCTGGGACATTTCTCAGAGCCAGTGAACTCTTGAGTTTGCTCTGTGCAGAGGATCACTGAACGATGACGATGGACCCTGGGCTGATACCCCAGCTCCTTGAGGCTCAACCCTGTGCTTGCTGAGAAGATGCAAAAGCATCTGAAATTATTACTTCACTGAACTCAAGGGTAATGTTTCACAGGTACCTTGTACAGACTCTGTCTGTGTGTGCAAGTGTGAATATGCTATAGCAAATTACTAGGAGTGTTGCTCACCTAGATTCTTAAGGACTTCCGATTTGAAAGTAAGTTAGGCCTGTAAGTGAGTTACTGTTGTGCTGTAGCGAATTCTGTATGAATCCTTTGCTAAGTTGTTGATCCTAAGTTACAGATTAAGTGCTGTTAAATTTAAGTGCTGTTAAGGTTAATGGCTGTTGAGCTTTCAGGCATAAACTGTTGGTAAAGATCAGGCTTAGTTTAGCACGAGGGTCTACTCTGGACCTTGTGACTCAACAGGAGGGTCTTCCGTATTCTTCTTTACCCTCACCCTTTCCTATCCTTTCCCTGCCCAACCTCCTCCCCTAAACTTTCAGGTTTAAAGACTTTAAACTCTTGTTGCACATTATAACACTCACAGTATTAATACCTTAAAAAAAGTTTGGAACACAATCATATACCTATAATAGTGTTAAAAAAACAACTAAATGTCTTAAAAATTACAGATACTCATTTTCTTCCTGTAAGGTAATATTTTAGAAAGTTGAGGAAGAACTGTCAGACCAGTTTTGTGAGAAAAAAATTATAATTAAATCAAAAGATACCTATTTGTCTGCCTCCACATTTGACTCATATGCTCACATTTAACCCTGTCTCAATAAAATGGTGTCATTAATTGGCTGAACATGTTTAGTGCCATTGTGGATTCTTTTGTGGATTATACTGTCATTGAGGAATTGAGGTACAAGTCAGTGGTGAAAAGGATTAGCCTGTCAGCTTCAAAGTTCTTAAAGGCAGTGTTTGTTCGTGCATAAATGGTAGATGTAAATGACTTGTGAAGAGTTAATGCATGATTAGTAATTGTTATCAACATGCTACAGGCATGAACCGCATGCCTCATGAATAACTGTGCCACAACTATATCTATACAAATCGATAAAGAATATAGCTTAACCTTGAAAAGAATCACAAAGATAGTTATTATTGAGATGTCATTCAATAACACCTTCTATACTTTCTGCCACATAAACACTTTCTAAAGGCACTTATTGCATGCAAAGTGCTATACAGAATTAAGTACCTGTCTTTATTTCCTCTACTTACATAATAAAAAGAAGAGACAGATGCCTTGATGGACAAGTCAAGGCAAAGAGTTTTAAGAATGATTCAGTATTCCTCCTGGCTGACTATTGGAAAGGTATCTAGATGTTCCTGAGGACAAAAGTGAGGACAGCATGCAATATCACATCCTAATTTCTTTTTTGCCCACCATAGCATATGTATTCTACCTAAATCACGCTGATGATGTGCTTTACTGTAGTAGTTGCTCTTTACTTAAATTCTTCTTGATTTGCACTCAGTCTGAACAGCTGTCAGCTACCTGCTAGACATATGGTGCCAAAGGCCCACAGGGCAAATTTCTTGCAACCCACAAGATGCTCAGTTGCAGTCTTTGGAACACTTTTAGCACACTGGCATGGTGTTACAATGAATTGCGCCTATCTCAGGCTCCAATTCCAAACTGGACATGAGCCCCAAAATTGCTACCTAAAGAAAACAGATCCTTTCTGCCTTTAAGAAAGCTATTTCAGCAGAATATCACTCTAAGGGCTTAGTTTGGTTCTTAGTCTAAAAAAAAGATATTCTCTGTATTCGTGATGACATGTATGTCTGAACTTTAGAATCTGTCCCCTCATCCAGATTTAGCTATTCAGAAAAGGGACACCAACTTAATAATTGAGAGAATGTCTGGGTTTTCACACCAGTTGGAAGGATCTATGCATGTTAAAGGATCTGCCTTAGGAAATCCTAAAAGGCACTATTAAATTTACCCCAAATTTAAAAGTCTGCTATTTTCTTTCAGAAAACCAGGAGAACTAGCAATGCCTGACTGCTGATTGATGGGTAAGTAGTGACATGAGGACTGTGAAATGTAGCAGAACCATTACCTGTACAGCAGTGGAAGTCCTGGAGAATGAATGAACTCACAAAGAAGAACAGGTGCCTGAGGCACTTTCACAGCTATGTGACACATTATTTAAGGAGATATCTTTTGAGGATAGGAATGTTGGACAAAATTAGCGGTTGGAACAATAACTGTTATATGAACCCTCTTGGCTGAGCATACTTCTCAGAGGCTTGAATGCAATTAAGCACAGAAGAAAGGCCACGTCCTTCTGGTTTGAAAAACACACTTCAGAGTAATAATAATTATATACTTGCTGCCCAGTTATTACACTACATGGTTTCTCAGAAATTATAATAGCAACTAATAATTTCCAAAATAGAAACTTCCAAAAATATGCTACCCAGAAATCCCTATAGAAATTCCATTCATCCTAAAATGACAGCTTGTTATGGAAACAAGTATTTTACACATTATGCCTGAAATGTACAGGGTAAATTACATACCTTACATCAACATTAAAAATAAATCTAGCACTGAAACTTAAAGAAACTGTGGTGAAATGCCTTTTTTTTTTTTTAGAAGTCTAACTGTGAACAGAGATGCCAGAGGTTTTAGGATGGGTGGTCATTTGATATTAAAGAACATACTGACCTCTTAATGCATCCTTAACGTAATTTTCTCTCCTCTAAGCCATTATCCTTCCTGTCTTGAGCTAAGAGAGACTTATACATACTAGTGGATTTGACATCAGTGTTGCTGGAGAGAAATATTTTTATGCTAGAAAAAATACATTCTTATTTTCAGATTACATCTGATTATTGTTACATTTTTGCCTTTGCATAGGTTCACTATTGCATCAACCAGTCAGCAGAGCCATTACCTTTAGTGTAATTATTCACATCCTTAAGTGTGTGTGGAAATGCTTGTTTTGATTAATGGTCTGTATTTTATGTTAGCACTTATCTTGAAAATAGCAGTTAAAATCATAGATCCTGCAGTGACTCTAAATGCCAAACTCAATGGAAATATTTGGTTCTGAACACCTAAAATATTAGGACTGCGATTTGTCTGCCCAGACAGATATATTTTGTCAAAGGACCATTCAGTTATTCTGTACACAGTATGAATTCAGTAGTGTTCATACAAAGACCATGAAGTCATTAAATATTTGATGGAGATTATCAAATGACTTCATAAAAGCAGCCATGCTCCTTCAGAACACTGGACTCCATAAAATATTTTGTCTGCACCAGTGGCCACACACTGGTGCTTAGGGAAGAGTATGAATAGGACCAGCAGATGTTAACTTTTTACCCAAATATCTTTCTAAATTTCAACCGTTTTCAAGTCAGGGGATTTCTTAATACCATTGTGAAAGTACATAGACCTTAGTATATCAGAACAAGGGGCACTGCTGCCCTGCCACTTCAAGATTAGAAAAAGAAGAATATGGGGAAGCTTGGGTGCAGGGAGAAACTGTCAGACTACAGAGAAAGTCTGAGACTGGCTGTTGCAACTGTCCAGTCTAGCATTATGGCTCTGCTCCAAGAAGTAAATTCCCATAGGGCAGAAAAATTGCATAAATAAGAGCCAGAAACCCCAGGGTCTTTATGACATTGTTTTCTTTTGATTCACAGTACACGTGCATAAGTATTTGCCCCAGTCTTTCTATTTTTCCCCTATTTTTTTTGTTTCATAACCCAAATCCAACTCAGATTCACAAATAGAAGTGTTTTTCAATCCTTATTCTGATCCTTCCCTGCTTCTCCTGTGGTCTGCCCAATAAGTTTGTGAAGAAAGATCTTAGGTTAGCATGCCAGCGTCTGCATCCAAACACATAGACTTCCAGTGGGACAGAGTAGACAGTAACTATTCTTCTTTCCAGTGACTAGGAGAATGAAACTCTGAATCTGCCCTGAGCATGTCTCAGATGGGAGCCTCCAGAAGCTGTTTTCCATCTCATTAGAGGCCCTTGCTGCTGGATGTGCAGCTGACCAGCAAAAGGCCACAGAGTCTGCTGAGACCACATTTACAAAGGACCTGGTCAATCTCTTCATGACTGGCATGTGAACCAAAAGCTGAGACCAAGTCACAGGATCATATACCAACAAAATGAATGAGCAAAGATGTCAGCAAACTGGACCGTGCCTTTAGGGACAGCCACTATAGTGGCTATATATATAGCTGGTAGCAGCAAGGATAGCAGAAGTGTATCTCTAATGAGTTTTACAACATTTAAAAGTGCCATCAACATTCTCCAATATCCAGGGAGGCCTCTTTTCTGGTGGCTCATCTCATCTAGCTCTTTACAGTCAGTGAGAATCTGGAGGCTTTTAATTACTGACATTATTTACTGGCTCCTTAATGTCCTAGATGCTGAGGGTGATGTTTTCTGATGGAAAAGTGATAGTATGAATAAAATGCATCTGAGGCAGATAGTCTCAAAATCTCACAAGGAATAAATACTATCAGTGCTGCAGTTGCACTCCTCAGCTACGAAACCCAGGAAAAATAGATTACAAGAGACACTTTGCTGCCATTCAGCCTCCTTTTGAATGTTTCACTATGCTGCAGTGGCATCCTGCAGTATGGTGTGATGCAAACGCAGCAGCTTGCTGTCCAGAGCAGTTTCAAGCCTTTCCATCTGTAGATCTCAGGCACATATCCCAAGCTGTCTGACCTCAGATTGCTTGGACCTTGTCTACCACACAAGCTGTCCTTGCTTTACTCCCTGCTTCAGTCACTATGATCTCACTATATTCCTCTCTCAATTCCTATTATGGAGTTTCCCAGTCCAGCCTCCCAGCACCCACTCTAATCTAATTTTAATGACTACTGTCAACCTATCCAATCCCACTCTCTGAGTCTTGCTTGAGGGCCTGAACACTAACGCAGAGCATGTGGGAGATGTCAGGGCTCTCACCCATTGCCGGCATGGGGGACACAGTTCCAAACTGCCTGGGTGGGCTCATCAGTGAAGCCTCGATTGGAATTAAGGACCTCTAGATAAAACAGTTTTAGACAACTGGCATAAAAGGAGATGAGTTACACTGCTTAAGTTAGATGTTTAGGCTGGCAGTCACAAACTAGGAAGGTCTCCAGCTGAACGGTGACTGAACGGCACTGGGCATTAGAAACAGTGCCTAGGGGAGAGGGAACAAATTGTGGTGTTATGTTGAGGTAGGAGCTGATGATAAGGAGGTTGAATTAGCACTAATAAGGTTCCAACTAGACCACATTTCCTTGTTTGCTTATGCTGAGATAGACAACACAGCCCAACCTTACTAAAGTCAAATGATTTCACTCCTGCTTTATTCACTTACAGTGCAGGCTAGTGCGCTGTCAGCAAATGGTTGCCTTGGCGTGTTTTGACAAGCCCATATTGTATGCTTCTCAGCACCTCATCTTTTAGGTGTATACAATTTGATGAAACAAATACGGTATGCCCTTTCCCTTTCTGGAATTTCACATTCCTCTTTTGCTCTCTTGTCATGATAGTTGAATAGAATTGAACCAGCATCAGGTTCACAGTTCCAGCAAGGTCTTGTTTCCTGTCTTTAGATATGTGGCTAACTTCACAAATACTAATAATCAGATTAACACCAATTCTCTGAATTGTCAGATCAGCAGCTAGGTTAGTCACTCCAAAAATGAAGTTACTTCCTTTTTTTTCATGGTCTTGTTAAAATTACTTCAAGTATGGTACCCTTTGCATAAAATGGATGTAAGGCTACTTAACAATGCATAACTCTACTGTTTATTTTATTAAATATATCAAAATTGACTGAACAGTTCACTTTAATAAGGACCTTGGCTTGGAGCTTTGCAGAGATACAGATCACAGCAAGACAGAGAAATCTTGAGATGCTCACTGTGATTTCCTATGAATGAAAAACTTGTACAGAACTGATATTGCTCTATGCAACATTATCATGATCTCTGAAATGCTCCAGTGAGCTTTTTGAACAAGCCAAACAAAAAAAGGGACCTGATAACTTGTTCAAAAGCATGGCCAGCCCTTTCTCAGCCATAGTTAATAAAAGAATTCCCTTTTAGTACATGTGAACCAGGATTTTGTGCTCTAGTTATGGAATATTTTTGTCAGTGTAGATTTAAGGATTTTTTTATTGTTTTTCTTGTCTTTCAAAAAAACTTTATTGCCAGTCAGCTATTTACAGCACAAGTTCAGAGCAACAGTTTTGTTATTAAAGTGGTGGAAAATAAACAAATGCAAACATTAAAGTGTAAAGAAATGTAACCAAAGCCTTTTATTAGCTTAGCCAGGAAAAAGGTCACATAAAAAAAATCTTAATTTAAAAAAGGTATTTTTTCTGTAAAATGAGACAGTGATGTTTACTGATGATTCAGTCCAAATATGAGTTGCATGTGCAATTTGATTGATGAAACAGCCAAGCCTGGCCCACACCTTGGCCTGCTCTGACTACATGTCAATCGTGCAGAAGGAGATCCAGCCATCCAAAGCAACCCCAGCTCTGTCCACCCAGGCATCTCCTATCCAGTGCTGCTGGCCACTGATGTTTTGCAAGAGATGATCCCTAGCCCTGAAAGCACTTCTTTCTTCCTCTGTCAAGGGGGAAAGCCACAGAAAGCTAAGCTGTTTGACTTTGCCTTCGGACAGAGTTGAAATCCTCATATATCCCAGCAGTGATTTCAGCTCAGAAGTGAGGTCAGGTTTTGTCATTTCCTGAATCAACTCTAACCCTGCCTGGGATCTGATTGTTAAGACAGTAAAGCAAAAATGAAAAAGACCAAACCAAGAAAAAAGCAATGATGGGGTGTAGGGGGAGGGAGAGGGACGCACATAAAAGGAAAAAAAGGAGAAAAAAGAAAAAATGGAAACAAAGGGGAAAGGGACAAAGGAAAAAAAAAAATCAGTCTTCCCAGGCAAGACCCTGGAATATAAATGGAGTCCCTAACGTGCCTTTTTTCCCTTGATTTGATAACTGAGGCTATCCACATCAGTGGGGAGAGAGTCTTCCTAGTCCTGTTTGTCTGCTTTTTGAGATGAGCTAGCAGGGAAATTCCTATTAGCATTTTCTTTACTAAAATCTCCCCAGGACTTCCATGAGACTCACCTTGTTTTCACTGCCTTGGTGAGCATTAAGTCTTCAAAAGCTATTACTGTCAGTGTGTCATAAGAACATTGTGTTGCTGGAGAAAAAAAGTTAAATCTTACCTTTCCCATACTACATCAGTCCATAGATTCTTGTTCCCCTTAAGAAACTCAGTAATTTCCTGGATTCTGACCAAGTATAGATCTCCACTCATGGGCATGAAAGAGGCTGTGATTTGGGCTTCACTCTTAGGCTACAGCAAATTGGAGACATTCTTTAGACATGTGGTTCCTGTTTGGTGGCTGAAGTGAAAATCCTGTTTTAAGGGACACTAACATACTGCACTGACATTACTCAGTGGTGCAGATGTGTTGCATTTCTGTATGGTCCTAGGACTGTGTATGTGTTTCTATGAAAAACTGTATTTGTGCAAACATCTGACTGTTGGCAGGCACTGCATATGCATAAAGAGGTAATGTTGCAAATGAGGTGAGCCAAGGGCACTCCGATAAGTGGCTTCAACCTTGGTTCCACCAGGAGAAAAACCATTTCCCAGCACGGCAGTCACATACTCTGGCACATCCTGCAAGACTCCAACTCTAAGTGCAAGGCATATTCAACCCCTTTGGTACTCTAAATAACAAATGTGCAGCTATTCTTCCCCCAGAGCAAAACAGTCATTTCGAGTTAACTTCATATTAGCCATTTAGTGTCAGTAAAAAAAAATACCAGCTCTTTAGCTGTTTCTCCCAAGACTGTGGGATACAAATAACCCATTAGCATCCAGCCAGCATGAGTTTATGAAAGGCAGGTCCTGCTTGACCAGCCTGATCTCCTTCTCTGACAAAGTGACCCACTTGGTGGATGAGAGAAGGGTCTGAATGTTGTTTACCTGGAATTCAGTAAAGCTTTTGACACCACTTCCCACAGCATTCTCCTGGAGAATCTGGCTGCTCACGATTTGGAAAGGTGCACTGTCCTCTAGGTAAGAAGCTGGCTGGATGGCTGAGCCCAGAGTGGTGGTGAATGGAGTTCCATCCAGCTGGCAGCTGGTCACCAGTGGTGCTCTCCAGGGCTCAGTACTGGGGGCAGCCCTGTTTGATGTTGTCCTGGGTTCTCTGTATTCTGATTACCATCTTCGTGAGCTGTTAAAATCAGGTTCCCTGCCTCCTCCCTCTGGGCTATCTGCTGTTAATGGCCCATCAGTGCCTTATCTCATAACTCATCATCCCATTGTGAGATACTCTGCCCAGGGGGAAGGAGCCAAGCATTCCTAACTGGATAAAAGGTTGAGAATTTTGCAACAGAGACAGAGCCTTTCCCACTGGATTTCCAGAGGACGGGAGCTGCACGGCCACCGCTGGACTCTCTGAGGAAAGACCAGATCTTTTTTCTGCAGAATCACTGCTTCAAAAAAATTACATCTGCCAATTCAGGACTGCAGCCACCATTTAATCGGACTGCTACCAAACACCCTGTGACAACAGGGTGTCAGGTTATATTTCTGACTCTGTCAGTGGTTTGTTCTGTTTTGTTTTGTACTCTTGCATTTGTTTTTTTGTTTGTTTGTTTGTTTGTTTTCCAATTTTCCTAGTAAAGAACTGTTATTCCTGTTCCCATTTTTTTTGCCTGAGAGCCCCCTAATTTCAAAATTCTAATAATACAGAGGGAGGGGGTTTACAGTTTCCATTTCAAGGGAGGCTCCTGCCTTCCTTAAGCTGACACCTGTCTTTTCAACAAGACAGATGTATTTATCAGTGACCTGGATGAGGGGATCGAGTGCACCCTCAGTCAGTTCACAGATGACACCAAGCTGGTTGGGAGTGTTGATCTGCTGGAAGGTGGGAAGGATATACAGAGGGATATGGACAAGCTGGCTCATGGGCCAAGGCCAATTTTATGAGGTTCAACAAGGTAAACTTCTGGGTCCTGCGCCTGGGTCACAGCAACCCTGTGGAGGGCTACAGACTGGGAGCAAAGTGGCTGGAAAGCTGCCCAGTGGAAAAGGAGTCTGGGGCTGCTGGTCAACAGCCAGCTGAACGTGAGCCAGCATGTGCCCAGCTGGCCAAGAAGGCCCATGGCATCCTGGCCTATGTCAGCAATAGTGTGGCCAGCAGCGCCAGGGCAGTGACTGTCCCCCTCTACTCAGAGCTGGTGAGGCCATACTTTAAGTCCTATGCCCAGTTTTGGGCTCCTCACTACAGGAAGGACTTGGAGGTGCTGGAGAGAGTCCAGAGAAGGGCAGTGAAGCTGGTGAAGGGTCTGGGGTACAAGTCCTATGAGGAACAACTGAGGGAGCTGGGGGTGTTTAGCCTGGAGAAAAGGAGGCTCAGGAGAGACCTTACTGCCCTCTACAACCACCTGAAAGGAGGGTGTAGTCAGGTGAGGGTCAGTCTCTTCTCTCAAATAACAAGCAACAGGACAAGAAGAAACAGCTGCAGGTTGTGCCAGGGGAGGTTTAGATTGGAAATTAGGAAATTTTCTTCATAGGAAGTGAAATCAATACGGGCAGGACTGCGAGTCCTTTAAAAGCCTTTATTAAAAGTGATCAGCTTGGGTTGGGTGCCCGGCAGGCTGCGCACACCGCCGCTGCTCCCGGCTTCGATGTGGGGGAGGAGGAATTCGGCTTTGCCACTCAAAGTGATAAAGCCAGACCTTCTCTCCTCACAGGGGAGTGGCCAGGAAGGCAATTTCAGCTTGTCATCGGAGCGGGGGTGCTCTCAGTCAACCCTTTTACTGTTTATGGTGACCAAAAAGGAAACCCAAAAGCTGGCCAGGTGGTAGTTCTCCTTCTAATTGATCGTGTAATCAGGTTGATTTTTCTTAAAAAGTTTGTTGGCTCGTTTTTAACTTGTTTTTTCTCGGAGTTTGTTGCTTCTCCCAAGAGTCCTTTAGGCTTTTGTTTGCATATCAAGTTTTCTGTTTTTTTCTTATCTCTGGTATCTTCAGACAGGCTGGGGGCGGGGGGAGGTGTAGCTGGGCAATGGGGGAAGGGTAGGGATGCCATACATTCCTTACATTAGCATATGCTGATAAGGAGTAGCTTACCGCGAATTGGGGTTTTTTTACAACAGAGTAATTAGCAGTAACTGTTAATAAAGGATGAAATATAACATTCAGGTAACGAATAATAAACTACAATGAAGTATAAAATGAATGGGCAATTGTTAAATTGATAATCTGGTCTCTTATTTATAACAGGAAGTGTTGTGAAGCTGCCCAGGGAATGGCTGAGTCACCATCCCTGGAGGTATTTAAAAGACATATGGATGTTCAGTGGTGAACTTGGGAGTGCTGAGCTAATGATTGGATTCAATACTCTCAGATGTCCTTTACAACCTAAATGGTTCTATGAAGTGTACCACAGGTAATGGTTTTCTCTTTAAAGTCTCTGCAGCCACACTGAATGATACGTTGGAAAGACAGTCAGTCTTTATGAATACTGTCTTCTTGACAGATAACCAAGAGAAACATTACACTCCTCCAGCAGTGTTTCTCAGTGAAAAAAACCTGGCTGTGCTCAGGCACTAGCTTAATTTTGAATTAATTTTCAAAAAAGTTTGTTTGGAATTCATATTAAAGTTGTGAAAATATGTTCTTTTGATCGACAAATGATTACATTCTTTCTGTTTTACACAGAAACTGTCACTATCCTGACACCAAACTCATTTTTCTTAATGGACTCAATCCACTGTCAGCAAAATCAATGAAGTGCATTTTTCATCAGTCTTAATGGGATCTGGAAAAGTGCCCATGTTTCTAAATAAAGCCAAATACTGGGCTGATTCTGTATTCAGTTATACCCATGCAAACTGGAAATCAGCCAGTTGGCAACTTCTTTTTTCTTTCCTTCTCTTTTGTGTTTTGCAACAGAAAAAAAGAATCCCACTTTATTAAGGTGAAAAAGGTAGAACCTCAAGATTACAAGGATGAAACTGCAATTCCTTTTTCAAGTGATGTAACACTTGATCTGTACGTCTCGGCTCAGAAGGAGATTTGTAATCATCCAAATTTCAGCATCTTGAATAATTTGCAGCAGTGTTGGGGTTGATATGACTTAAATGTGGCTGCCTTTTCTATTGCTGACTATTGGCTGAGTATAACAACACTCAAACAATATTTCTTATGTGGCACCTATATATGAGGCAGGCGAATGTAAAGTAAAGCTATCACATCTGTTCCACTCACCCCTTGTCCTTGGAGACTTTCTTCATTTATTTGCTTTGGCAAAGTAAAGAGATTTTTGCACAGTCTCTGGCATCTCCATGTATGTAAAGATATTATAACACAATCTGAATTTGACATACAGGTGGATTATGACAGTGGCTTAAACAGCAGACAGCTTTAAAAGCAAGAACGACAGTCTGCTTAGTTTTCAAATAATGGCATCTTTCTTAACAATTCCTCACACTTAAAAATGGCAGAAACCCTTCTGTGGTTGAGAACATGGTTGCCAATAGCCTCATTACAGCTGTCTCAAAAACAAGGAAAAGACAGTGCTGTACCTGGTAAAATTTCCTTTCTCCTCTATTCTCTGCCAAAATCGCTTCTCATATTTAGGAAATGTTTAGCTTTCATGTTTTAGATCTGGAAAGTTAATAATAACTTTCCCTGCTTTATAAACTTTATGAGATTAAATCATTCACAGTAGACAGATAAAGTGTAGTTTCAATACCTCTCCTTCATTCTCCGAGTTTCTCTTTGAAAAGGAGGGTGATTGCCATAAAAAAATCTACTGCCTCACAAGAAAATAATGGCACTCATGTACTCTGTTTTGTTAAGTCTCTACCATATATGAAGAAAGAGAGATCCTTTTTGCCCATGTCTTGCATAATGGGCAGCTTATACAAAGAGGAATGGTTAAGAGTTTAAAGAAACCACTATCTACAGGAAGAAGAATATGGTAGAAATCACAGCTAAAATGCAAACTGGTGTGGGAGATGAGCAGACAGAGAAGAGCAGGCCTGCAAGGCAGGCACTGATTAATCTTGCGATCCTTTCACTTGGCAAAGAGCACAAGCGAATACTTCCTTCCATCCTTAAGGACATATGACCACCAACAGATTCTACCTGTATTGTTCTGCATTTATCTGTTAAAGTGTCCTCAAAAAAAAAATTATAAGGTCCCATTGTCAATCAGGAATAAATGAAATAAAATAAAAGTAAGCCCCTAATTCTTCTGTCACTATTATGTTCCCTACTTTTGAGCCAGCAGGTTACTCCGGTTGACGTCCATAGGAGTTGTATTAGTAGAGCAACCAAAAAGAGTATACACAGAGACCTGTTCTTTAACACCTTTCAAAACCTCAGCCATCCTTTTGGACGAACAGATGTTGTTAGAGAAATCCATGCCTGCTCACAATGCCATTCACCTGACTCCACTGGTGACACCTGGCACTGCCTATGGTCAGTGGGCAGTCCCCATCTTCTGCATAGGTTCAGTTCAAAACTTTCAGGATCCAGTGGACACAGTTGCATCATTTCAAAGACAAATGCAGCCACATTTTAATAGTTTGGAAAATGTGACTGTGCAAGAGGCTCTGCTGGAATGCTTGGTAGATACTTACAGGGTCAGAGCATGTTCGACAAAGTTCCTGGAAATTTTTGTTTTAGTTCTGCTTCAAAGGTTATAATAAGTAAATAAGCAGCACAAATGTCAGTATGATCAATATGAAATCAGTTATAGGATTATTTTTTCCCCTGTGGGTATTAATCATTACTTAGATAAACCTTAAGGAGTACAGAACACATACCTTTCCCAGGAAGAAAATGAGAAAAAGCTTTTACAGAAACACAGTTCAGAAACACTTCGCAGAATACCTATCCACAGGGCTGCAGGCTGAGGGAGACATTCTCAGGCAGGTGTCATTATGGTGATATATCCTTGACCTCCAAAATGGGAGTTTACCAGTTCAAGTTACCAAATTTTCTGACTTCTATCTTGAATGGAATTCAAGAGAAACTAGACCACAATTAGAGATAAGTCCTACTTAGGCAGAAAGCACTATTGTTTGGGCTGTCAGGTGGGGTGATGGATTTTCTCATGTACAAGAGTTATGTTTCATCAGCTAGTTTAATTCTTACAGTGACAATTTAATACATTTAATTTAATACACTTTTTAATAGTGTTTTTTATTGTTTCATTTTTTTTGACTACCTAACTGGATTTTAACCTATTTCTTTTGCTCAAAGTTAAAAACATTTTGCTTGCGGCCAGGCCTGAGTTTGGCTGTACATGTTTAATACATAGTACAGATTTCATCAACATATGCTCCACCTCTTTCTTATTTGGAGCATTACACTTATCCTTTCCTCATAATTAACCCTCCTTACCTCTTGTTTTCCATGGGAAAAAAAGAAAGTGACGAATGATGCAAGGCCCCACCAGTGACAGAACTTTTCCATATGGAAATACTAACTCGTTCCAGTGCTTTCTAAGATATAAGGCGACATTTTAAAAGGCACACAAATAATTTGGCTAGATATTTTTGGTTTTTTTAAAGATTGCATTGTGATATATACCTTATGATATGGTACTTTTATTTAACATGACTTGATTATTTTCTTTATTCAAAAGCTTAAGAATTCTGAAAAACAGCTTCTATTGATACGGGAATTCAAAGTGTCTTTTTCTATATATTTTCCAGATTATCTTTAGTTTAGATCACACCCTCAGAAAAAAAGAAAAAAAGAAAAAAAGAAAAAAAGAAAAACTATTCAATGCTTAAATTCTATTAGAATTAGTTATTTTTTAAATAAAAAACCAAGATCACTTCTCTCACACATGCACTTTACATATGATCCTTGGCATTATCATTATATTATATTATATTATATTATATTATATTATATTATATTATATTATGTTATATTATATATATTGAAACTGGTATAAAAGTACAATCTCAGATTTTTGTTATATTAGAGCCTGGCTGACTTTGTAACCCTGATTAATAGCAGTGTCTGTAGAGCAGTCTATCCTAGTATTCATTATTGGTCTTGACCACAGTATCATAGAATATGTTGAGTTGGAAGGGACCCACAAGGATCACTGAAGTCCAATTCCTGCCCCTGCACAGAACCATCCCCAAGAATCTTACTCTGAGCCTGAGAGCATTGTCCAAGTGCTTCTTGAACTCTGTCAGGCTTGGTGCTGGCCAAGATTTCCCTGGGGAGATCTTCCAGTGCCCAAACACCATCTGGGTGTAGAACCTTTTCCTAATAATACCCAACCTAAACCTCCCTAGACACAACTTCAGGCCATTTGCTCAAGTTCTGTCACTGGGGACCACAGAGAAGGAATCAGTGTCTGCCCCTCCTTTGCCCCTCCTGAGGAAGTTGTAACTGCAATGAGGTGTCCCATCAGTCTCCTCTTCTTCAGGCTCAGATACTCCTCACACAGCTTCCCCTCAAGGCCCTTCACCATCCGTGTGGCCCTCCTCTGGACACTCTCTAACAATGTCTTTCTTGTCCTGTGGCACCCGGACCTGTCCCCAGCACTCGAGGTGAGGCCGCCCCAGGGCAGAGCAGAGGGGACAATCCCCTCCCTTGCCGGGCTGGCGATGCTGTGCCTGATGCCCCCCAGGGCACGCTTGGCTCTCCTGGCTGCCAGGGCACAGTGATTCACATTCAGCTTGCCGTGGACCAGGACCCCCAGGTCCCTTTCTACAGAGCTAGTCTCCGGTCTCATGTTCCCTTGGTGTCAAGCACAAGTTTTAGTCTGAACCAAAATTCAGAGAAAGTCCCTGAGGGGCTTCAGGGAAATTTTGCCTGAAGTTCTTTATGAACAAGTCCCAAAGGAACATCATGAAAAGAGAAGGATGTGAGAACAATGAAAAATATTTGCCAAATTCCCATCACTACTTCCTTAAATTGCATATATTCCTGATATCCATGCAATAGTACTCTACACTTCCCTACTTTAATATTGAACTCCTGCATCACTGTGTTTACAAAAGTAATTATTATTTACTTTCCAGTCCCAAAAGAAGAAAGGATCAAAAATAAATCTCTCAGGCAGGTTTTTCCCTTACACAAGAAACACTAGCCACATGAAGCTTCATGAAAAGTTACCATAAAAGCTAAAAACAAACAAGGATTTCTTGAAAATGCAATTGCTCAATATACCCAGAACTGCCAGCTCCAGTTTCCTCTTTAGGCTATTGACTTCGTAACCTTACCCAACCCTTCAGAAATTTCCTGGTCAACAAAATTTTTCAGAAGCTTTATGAAAAAACAAACAAAACAAAAAAAACCCCACACTGGTTTGAATTAATTTCCTGAAGACTGAATTACTTCATAAGAAGTCAGACTAAACAATTGTAAAAGTTACTAAAAGTAAACCACTTTATCACTGTAAAGCAATAAAGGCAAATAAGCAGAAAAGAAAACTTGTTGGAAACTACCTCTTTAGACTACCACCTTGAAAGAATATTCAGATATCCTCTGAATATTTGTTTTTCTGTATTGGAAGAAAAGGTAGTGCAATGCATTTTCTTTATTTTTTTATTTTAAATACAGGCTTCAGAGAAGCTCAGGGGCATAAAGTAAGAGTAAGATTTCAGACTAAAACTGTAAATTCTTCATGAAAGTTTGGGCCATGGTTATTTCTTCTCTAACTGAATAATATATTTACAGTTTTGACTATTTAAAGTTGTAAAAGTGATCCTCTACGTAAAAGCATGAAGTGCATTTTTAGCAAGTGTATTCGAATCAGAGAGGAAAGATATTTTGTGAGAATACTTTTGATCTGCATTTACTGCTGTTAGCACATTCCTGTCCTCAGTAGTGACCTGGGTGGGACTACTTACATGAACCAGTTCAGACACAGAGGTTAGTATTAGGCTGTTCTATGAGTCTGTGAGAAACACAGCCCCATCTCACTCCTAGTTACAGTTAGTGATTCAGATTTCAAAGAGAGACAGATAACAGAGAATTGTCCAGCGGATTGTAAGGATTAAATGAGAAAGTTGGGCTCCCATCTAAATAAGGATGCTGTTATATTTTTGTTTCCATAGAAACTTGGATAACTGGTCTGGCTACAGACTATCTTATGTGCTTTAAGGCATGTGATACAAATCATATCCATAATTTCAGACCTAGGTCTTATGAGGTGCAGTGTCTATATGGAAGAAGACAGAGAAGTTACCTTTAGGTTAAAATATGTAAGTTACTTTTAGAAGTTTTCCCATTCTTTTATGAAAACTGGCAACTCACATGGTCTGCTTTCAAGATTTCAAAACTATAAACTCAACCAACTGAAATATGACTTTTTTAAAAAAAAAAGTGTATAAATAAAATTTGCCATTAGAAATGCTTGTTACACAAAATATGTACAAGAGCATTATTTTCTTCCAGCAGAGGCTTACAGACTTTCAGTCATGGAAGAGGCCTCTACCATGCTGTGTAGGAATGGGATAGAAAATGCACCATCATACCGTCCTGAAAGTCTAATGAAGACCAAGTATCTCTTGTCTTTTTCTATTTTAGTAGGCTTTTGGAGGGATTGCAGAAGAGCCAGACACTCTCTTTTGGGTTTCATGGAAATCTGAGAGGGCATGATGCAGAACTTCCTTCTTTTCCAGAGGCTTATCTGTGAGAATGCTGATATGAAAAAACATCAGTCCTGCTCTTGGCTCCCTGCTCAAAGCCACATATGAGCAAGTGCAGAAATACTGTCTTTCAACCAAGTGTTACCAGCTGCTCTCGTGTTTGGGGTTTCCTCCCTTTTTGTTACACTACTCAAGTTTGCTGCCTCTTATTTTGCTTCAGAGAAAAGTTAAGGTGTTTCTAAGGACAGAAAATATTAATTAAAATAAACATAAGGCAAGACCCTTCCAGCAGGTTTCAAACCAAGCTGAAGGTTAATGTGTGCATTTCTATTCAAGTACATGCCCTGTTCTGATTCCCACCGGGTTTCACAGTTATATACTGTTTGATTTGCTTAGAAGACCTTAAAGTAGATTACTTAAGAGATGCAAGTCCTTACTCACTTTTTCTAAACTTTCATTTAAACAAGTATTTGACATTGTGGTTTCAGAATACAAAGCAATTTATTCCTGGTATACAACAGACATATCTAGTGGCTCTTTCTGACTTCTCATTTCTCTCCTGACAGCAGGGATGGCTGTAGAGTCATCAACCCTGACAGGGCTGAGTGAGCTAGAATAGGTGCTGCTCCTTAAAACACACTTTGAAAAATTTTGTTTTTCTTGAAACCTTAAGGTGGGTTTTTTTTGTTTCTTCTGCTTTGACAGCCTATTGCAACCTTCCTGTCTACCTGCCACAGGCATTTGTTTATAGCTTTCCCACCCACCCAAAGTATAATGGAATTCCTGCCCTGAAAGCTGGGAGTTGTGAGATGAAGGAGGAAAAAAACGGTATTGTTTTCCTGGCTGGAAGTGACTGTAGCCAAGAACAACACAGATTCCTCTGGTGCCATGTCTGTCACCAGCAGTCATGCTCCTTCCTATACCATGATAATTGCCTTGTGTGTTTATTTGGAACTGTTTTATATATGAACAGTTTATATAAGACCGGTCAAAGTCAGAGGGGCAGCACTGGCTGTGGGAGGTCGTGGAGGGATTTCCAGGTAGACCATGGACATGAATGAACAGGAGAAAGCAGATGTTGCGCAATCACAATTTTCCTAAAATCATTTTAGCAACACAGGAGAACTTTGGCAGTCCTAAGGCATTTAGTCAGTCAACATTTCTATAAACAAGTACATAATTTAATTTTAAATGTCATTTCATTCCAGAGGTCAGTTACAGGTTGCTGTCACACAGGCCTTTTCCTTGGGGAGATTTGTTCAAGGGTGATCCCTGAATACACAAGAAGCAAAAGAGGACAAAAAATTCAGTCAATTCCAAAAAAGAACAGTCCTTGTTTGAATAGCAAGCAATGAATGGAGGAAAGACCAGGACTTTCTTTTAACAGTGATGGACTGAATGGCAATCCTTGTTCTGTAACAAGGTAAAACATTCCCCATAGAAGTTTTAATTAGTCAGGAACTTCACTTTCTGTAGTTTTACAGTTTTCCACTGCAGACCCAAGACCCTTTGAGGATTTGAACTACAAAACCTGACAGAGTACAATAAAACACTGCAAAAAGAATAAAATTATCTTCAAATATAGAAGAACAAATGCCAGTATGGAAGCTGAGGAGTCATAATCATTCCCTCATATAAAATGAACCTGTTCCTGCTTAGAGAATTTCAGCTCAGGCCTGGTGTTAGAAATGCAAGGCTTCATACTGATACACATCCCTCTCCTTTTTTCTTTCTGTTCAAGGGCATGACAAAGACCGAACAGGTTCCGTTTCCTTAGCCAGGAATTCCTACAATGTGCGTTAATACCTGCTGAGTCACGAACATCCTCCTTTTCCCTTTAACTTCTTTTTGGAATAGAATCTCATTTTTGGGAAACTAAAAACAGGGCACTGGAGCTGAGATCTGATACCAACCCCCTTATGGTCTGCAAGGAGTTTGTTTCTGTAGGTGGACCTGGCTGCAACTGTCCTCAGAAGCATTCATTCTGTGTAGCCTAAATTGTTCTATAATGCAAAGTGACTCTTCACCTGGTAAAGTCAGAAAATAGGAAATAGATTAAAAGTGAAACTAGATTAAGAGAGAATGAAAGGCGTCATCAAGATCACTCATAAATTTATGTTTAAATTAGGTAAACTATCTGAAGATTGTCATATTCCAGCCAAGTTTCTCTTCCTCAGCATAACTGGTTTGCAGGCACCATTCAGACACATCCCAAAGGAAAGAAAATGCATTTTCTAGTAATTTGAACATCGTGATCCAAGAAAGGAAAAAGAAATTACTGCCACCTCTGTTTCTTTTAGTGCATTATTTTTAAGTTTGGATACCATTTTACATTTTACATATGACCATATTCTTTCACCAAGGGGTCAGCCTGTAACTGTTGGCCATATGTAACAGCTCCTTGGATATAGAGTGTTTAATATTGCTTCATAATCAGTTATTTTGGCAAAATTAGCAGAGATTCAGATAGGGTTTAAGGACACTATAATCAGGCTCATAGCTGTGGGTGGAAAAAGGAAGGAAGTCTTAAGATATTTTTAACCTACCATGCTAACTTCAAGTTGTAGTAAGCGCAATACTCTCAATTTAGTTATGTTTGATTTGGAGCAAAGCAGATTAAAAGTCCTTTCCCTGGATATTGATCAATGCAAATAATACCATCACATAGAAGTCCATGAAGTATGAATTCCCAGGATATTTTTTCTAGGCAGTTTTAAGGAGGTTTGAAGTTTACATTTAATTTGAAGCAGGGGGTTTGTTTAAAGCTTACTTGAATTAGTCAAAGGCCATCAAATTGATGTGGGCTAGAAGCCTGTGAAAACCTTTCATTATCTGTCCAGCATTCATGCCACATTTCACTGCCACGATTAGAGTACATCTTTCCTAAGGCTTTCCTGGGTTAAAAAATTTATTTCTGATTGAAGGATCAATATGAAAAAAGATATAAATAATATGTAAAAAATAGATTTGAAACCAATATTATGCCCATCTGTAATTTCAGAGGGCATTTACAGTTGTATAAAGTTGGGACTATCTGGTATGAAGATGTATTCCCCAGTGGAATCAGAACTAAAACGTACATTTACTTCTCTGTCTGCATGTTAGTCTGGTTAGTATAACAGACCAATTTGAGAGAGTAAATTAGATTTTCCACTGACACTTATTACATGCATAGAATTAGTTTAACAGTATAATCGTGTTTACTAACACTTTAAACTGGGAGATATTTCTGCTTCATGCTCTAAGGATTGTCGATGCCAAATGCTGCTAAAAGCAGCTTTTTTCTATTGTGTGAGAAGCTGTTCTTTCTTCATAAGTTATCAGTAATATTCTCAAAACTAAAGAACACCTGTGGCCTTGCTAGAGAAATTGTTTATGATAGAGTAGGACCAATGTTTTAGAAGTATGTTTTTAGAACTTAGCCTATCACACCAAAGAGGTGGCTATGTGTTTGACCAATTGTTCTGTGAGAGAAAAAAGTATAAAAGAACTTGTAATTAATTAAATAAATCACTTCACAAATAAATCATTATTCTGCTGGATGAAGAAAAGACTGCTGCCTGATTCTTCTCCTCTCTCTCCCTCTCTGGGACCGCAGGATATGCCTATAAATGATGATCTGAACCAAAAATACCACTCAACTTCAGCCCTTGTAGGATCTGATGAGAGGCTGAATTGGGAAATTCCCATATTAGCAAAGAGTTTCAGTGTGAAGCCACTGACATATTTTGGAGTCTATTCAGGTGTCCAGCTCTACAGAATCACAGAAATGTCAGAGCCATGCCCCTCAAGGGTATTGCCCTATAGTGGGCATAGTGGAAACTTCCCGAGCCAGGAATAAAAGCTCAGTCTGAAAAGATGCTTTGTTCTCAGTACAGGAAGGAACCTATAGACATTCAGCAGTGCATTGTTAAAAATCACTTGTATCAGTCAAGTCTTCAGGAAATCTAAGGAAGTAATTTATTTTGTATACATAGAAAATAATGCTTTTTCATCTTTTTAGGTTTTAAAATTTTTTTTGTAACAGAGCTGGTGTTTTCTGTCCAAAATGAATTCCTAGTTTTTAGGAATATCTCAAGAAATCTCTGATGGAAAAAGAAAAAGACAGATTTCTGCTACTTTGAGACAGCAGCAAATTTGCTAAAAAATAAGGTACCAGAATGTCAGACTGAGTATGCTTTTGGAAAGAACATGTCTACCTTAGAAAGACATCATTTAAAAAAAAACAACAACAAAAATTTACACATTTTTAAAAGCCATTAATACTTGTTTTATTCTCAGTCTTTCTCCTTTTTTTTGTTTTTTTTTTATTTGGTTCTTTTTTCAATTTTGAAAGAGCATCTACATAAATGTTGCAGATCAGTATGCAACTAAAACTAGTACTTTGCTTGTTACGTCTCTATAGACTGAGTAGCAGACTCCTTTTAAATGCATAAATGTGACAGGGCCCTTTTCCCAGACGAGCAAAACCAGAGTCAGTTCATATAAGTTATGAATCCATTCTGGCAAAAAGACCATTCATCCTGGACCTCTTTCTAGTTCAAGTAATAAAGACAGGTCTGGAAATCCAATTATTGTCTCTTGTCTGAAATCTTTAAAAGAACTTAGGAAAGGTCTCAATGAGAGAGAGAAACCTAGAAAACATTTTAAAAGTATTTTATTTAAAGAGTATCCTTCTAGCCTTATTGTATAGAGCTCAGAGTATAACTGATGTGATTACCAACATATGTTATGACTGTTAAATCAATTACTGATATTTTTTTCTGGCTACAGCACCACAGAAACAACGTATAGGATTTCTGCATTCTGTTTTCAGCTCTGGTACCAACTTGGATCTCAGTTCAAAAGGAAATGGAAACAGAGATATGTTTAATAAGAGGGAAAAAAGGCAAAAAAAAAGCTCTTAAGAACAGGGAGAGATAAGCATTATTAAGCAAATTTAGTTTTGGACATATGTATCTACTTATATATCTTTTGCTTTTAGTCACTCTGAAATGAGCGTGAAGGTGTGTGATGAGAACAGGTGTAGAAATGCAGTCAAATAAGCTAGGCTATTTTACTCTTATAATATTTATAGATATTAAGTTACATATTCTATGGCACTATGAGTTGTTTTTCACATTATCCTAACAAAAGCAAACCAAAGCAAACCAGAACTCTTTTAGTTTAGAGAAATAAGAAACATTGAAAACATCAAGAGGTGCATCCAGGAAAGGAGGAATTGAAATTGATCTTACATTAGGCAATGCCATTTCAAGGCTGAGCTTGGTCAAAAGACACCATGAAGATGCCAATGTGAGGCCCTAAGTCTCACTAAACTTTAAGCTCCAGGTCTCTGTGTAGCATTTTTCTTTACTGACATTCTTGCGTGTGTGGGGTGGAAAGTTATCTTTTACTAGCAATTCCTGCAAAAGAGATTTTTTTCAAACTGCAACCAATTCTGTGATCTGCTTTTGACTCATACTGTGAGGAAAACTGGGAAATTCCAATATTTTGTAACTTTAATATCATTCCAGGGACCTGCAACCAGAAATTCCAGGGAAAGTTCCCTACTGGAAATTGCATCAGCAGTGTTTGAGCGAACACGATGCGTGGTGAGCCAGCTGCACTCTCTCCATCTTTTGTTCCCTAACTGAGCCCGCATGTGGGATTGAGCTTCCAGAATGGCTGCTTACAGGCAGAGATAACAGAGTTTCTTTCTCCTAATGTGTCCACCTACTCCTCAGTTCCACACCAGGCAGAGAGGCTGAATCTGCTTCTGGCTGCTGCAGATGAAAACTGAAGGCGAACCCAAGCTGGCACGGGTTTGCAATGTCACCTGCCTGCACTGGTGAGACACAGCTCTCCAGTTCCCTCTTTGAAGCTAAGATATTAATAGATGTGGTCAGGATTTTTAGCTCTGCAGCACATAAACACAGGGCCAGATCTGCTTCAGATCTCTGGGCCATGAAAACCCAAACCCCTTGTGAAAACATCAGGGATAGCTATTGCCGCTGCCAATCTTCCTGCCTGGCAAGCCCTGTAGGAACTCAATTAACTCTACCAACTTGATTAAAGTTCAGTTGTGTGTATAGTTTCATCATAAAGAAGTTAGGAAAATTGATTAGTTTGGGTGAGAAAATATCAATCCATCTTGAATGTAAGTTAAGTACCTAAATCCTGTTTGCGCCTCTCTTCAAAATACTGGATTTAAAAACAAGAAAAAACAGAAAAAAAAGTGGTCTCTCAGAACCTTTCCCTCAGCTTCTTTCAGTTTTCCCTGAAACACCTTTTCAGTACCATAAGCGGTGAGCTGTTAGTTCAGCAGATGAGTTCATTATTGGCTTGGTTTTTTAAGAATGACTGTATCATGCAGTGGTTATGACACTAGTTTTCCAGACTTTTGTCTAACCCAGTTTTGCTTCTTATTAAAAGGATGGCACTTTAGGACCAACTGTGTCCTATATATAGGACATATAGTATAGCAGATACTTCCTCTGTGTTTGGAGTTATAAGTGGCAGTTTTACATAATAATAATCCAGTGTATGCTGTTGTGCTGGGGTTTGTTTTTTCCCCAAACAAGAAGCATACAGCAGCACAGAGGTTCTGGAATATTAATTATTTGTAGCTTATTTCAAGATTCCAAGATATAGTTGTAATCATCCTGATTAAATCCATCCCTCAATTGGAATATAGTCTGCTGAAGGGCAAAAGGTTAAAGAGATAATTATTTATTCTACACTGTGGATAATTATTTATCCTACACTATTCTACACTTAAACTAACTTTGGAGGTGTGTTTCATTTAGATTTTTAATTCATATTTCCGTTAAGTGATGTTTATTTCCTTAATGACTTTGTGTTAGGAAAATTTTCTGACAGTGAAGCTGAGGGGAATTATGAAGAAAGGGGAGAAGAGCTTATTACACATGAGCAATGATTGTGAGGTTAGAAAAAGAATAGTGAAATGGAAAATAATATGAATTTAAACTCAGAGAAAAAGATACTAATAAGAATTTCTGCTATAGCGGAAACTATAAGAATTAGGGCTATTAGGATTTGCAATGCAGAAAAGATTGGAATACATTAGTGGCATTGATGACTAGCAGTTTCCAACTAGATATAGTATTTCAAGTAGTGATGGAGAAGTATTAATGCAAGTGAAAATCTCATTTGGCATACTGTAGGCAATGTTCCAGGAAAACATTCTAAAACGCAGCTATCAGGTAAGGGAGGTGTCAGTGGTGCTGGAAGTCTCTTCTAGGTACGCATTTCTATGCCTCTTGGCAAACTTCACAGTAAAAATTCATTATTTAATATTCACTAAAAGCCTTACTGGAAAAAGCAGGAAAAAATACATTTGGCCTTCCGATTTGAGCTAGGAGCAGAGAACACTTATATTAAAATAGCTCCTTATTTTCCTTATGCATCAGCTTCCCCATTTGAGAAACAATGAAGCTACTTACCCCGTTTTAAAAACATAATTAAGCTAATTAAATGAATGATTAATGAAGCACTTTGCTCTGCCTCTGTCCAATACCACAACTTGTGACTCTACCTGCTACAACTAAAGAAAACAAAACCATGTAGCTTTAATGTAGACACTAGCAGCACCTAAACTTGCTGTTGTCTCCTTTTATGAGCCCTCGAATTTCTTCAGATGCCCAGTGCACTCTTTCTATTCAGAACCAGTATGGACTGGGAAGATTTGCGGGCTCCCAGAACCGTCAGGGAATTAAGTGTCTCTTAAGCAAAACTGGAAGGGGCAGAGTACATAAAACAGTTTCCTGGAATTCCCGGTCTATAAACAAAATATGAGTCCTTTCCAGTACAAAACAACAGAAACATCTAAAGCCTTTCCTGTTGAATAAATGTTACTCTGCAAAGGATGCAACATTATAAGAGAGAGAAAAACCCCCAAACAACATCCAGGAACATGATTCTACTCTCTACTTGTTACAGCACTGGAAAGAGAAAACAGAGTTGGAAAATCCTAGTTTGGTGTTCATAGTTTCCACTAAACTCTAAAAATAAATATGCAAGTAAGGATTCAGTATTCCCTGGCCCACACTAAGCAAGATTAGCTAGACTTAGGGAGCCAATGCTTTCTTCCTGTCATCCACTGAAACTGGGATTTGCTACTGAACACAAACATCACTTTACCAGGTCACTTAGAGAATATCTCTTTCCTCATAGCCTCTCAGAGGAGTAGGTGTAATTAGGCCACCATCAGGTTGAAACGATAATTAAACCTAGGTTTTCTTTCCACTAAGCCAGCAGTGGAGGGGGTTTCCTATGGGGCAGGGAAGGAGGCACATCCTTTACGGGTGACTCACATGGTAGAAGAACACCTCCTGATGTATTAGGGAAGGATCTAATATATGGAGACACAGAACCTGAAAGTCGAAAAATGCAGTGCCTCAGCTAGAAAATATGGTAGGATAATCTCATGAATGAATGGTCAATTCATAAATCATATATAGGTCTTTATTTTGCAATTTTCCAGACATCCTTGTGGAAATTTTCCAGTCATTGGAATGTTTTTATCCTCAAATACCACAAAAGATTAAGGTGATTGAGAAATCCTCTCTGCAAAGGGAGAAGTTATTTTTGGAAAAGCCTTCAGATGTCAGCTTTAATAAGTACATGATGTCTGATCTCCATGGTCACATTGTGATGTAACTTAAAATGACCTGGTAATCAAAGCAAGCACTATTTTTAGAGGATTCATAACAGAACTGAGTATTGAAGCACCTTCTTTAAATGTTCTGTCCTCTGGTGGTCCTTACAACTCAGTGTCAAGGTTTAATCCCAGCCAGCCACCAGGTCCCACGCAGCCCCTTGCTCACTCTCCCACCAATGGGACTGGCCAGAGAACTGGAAGGGTAAAAGCAAGAGAACTCATGGTTTAAGATATAGAGACAGTTTAATAAGGAAAGCAAAAGTCATGGACACAAACAGAGCAAAACTAGGAATATATTCACTGCTTCCCATGGGCAGGTGTTCAGCTGTCTCCAGGAGAGCAGGGCCCCATCCTGTGTGACAGTGACTTGGGAAGATGAATGTCATCACTCCAAATCTCCTCCTCCTTCATCTTCCACAGCTTTATATACTGAGCATGATGCCGTTTGATCTGGAATATCTCTTTGGTCAGTTTGGATCACCTGTCCTGGCTGTGTCCCCTCCCAGCCTCCTGTGCACACCCAACTTTCTCGGCAGCATGGAAGTATCAAAAGCAGAAAAGGCCTTGGCTCTGTGTAAGCCCTGCTCTGCAATAACAAAAACATCTTTATGTTATCAACCTGTGTTCAGCACAAATCCAAAACACAGCCCCTGTGAAGAAATTAAACTCTACCCTAGCCAAAACCAGCATACATAAAGTTATGTGCAAAGGCTCCCTTGCATGATATGTGAGAAGAACTGCTACATAAAATCTGGATTCTCAACAGTGCATTCTGGGAAATAAACTGCCATAGATGGCTAGGAGGTAAATCCACAGAGTCACAGAAGATTTCCTCTCTGCCTGTACATAGATCGTCATATAGGTGTGCTCATAGCTGAAAATAAAGTCTTCTTAGGGCCTAGAATCTCTACGGTTAACCGCAGATGCATTTAAATGATAGATGGAAGAGCAGTTGTCTCTACTTTCTACTCACTGCCTCAGTGGTTACTGCTACCGTACACCACATGGAGATCCAGGCTCACGCTGCTTCTCAGCTTCTCTGGGCTCTGATCTATGCCTCCTGCTACATAGCTTTACACAGTAGGCAAGGTGCTTTTGTTGGCAAGGGAGTGTTTTTTCTCATGAAGGTGCTTTTGAGGGTTGGGTTCAAATCTGTATACTGGACTAAAAGGCCTCTGGGTATTTTGAAAAATATGAGGGACACCCATTATTTAAATTGTCCACTCAATCTTTGAGTACAAACCAGCAAGATCCAGAACACCGCAGTCAGTCACAGAGTCAGAGTCAAGTCTGAAGGATTTCACTGAGTGTGTAGGGTAACAGAAGTGGTTCATCAAAGTAAAGCTTCTAATTACTGGTGAGACAGATGGCCCTTTGGGCATTCTTTCCACGAGCAGACCTTTAGTAGGAAGCCTCACTTTCCTGAATTACATAGAACTGATGCATTTTAATATTATCCTAATTCAGAGAAAGAATGTGATTCCAGTTAATTGAAATTTGCCAGCTGGTTGGATATGAGCCCACCTCACTGCATGTTCGTATTATGTTCTGTTTGTAAATGTGCACTGGGACACATCCTGTTCTCATTTCACAGTTGTAAATAAATCAATTCTATTTTTTTAGTAGTGTTCCTCACCTAGCCTTTCAAGGGTGAGATTTAAACGGAATCATGTAGCATTGCTTTTCTGAGTTCTTACACATCTGCTGAATCATGAAGCTGAGAACTTATTCTAAGATACTGTTCTTGCCTTCAGTCCCTAGGGTTCCAAACAGCTCTTTCTTCCATTCCTTCTTGATTTTACGTTCCAGTCTTTTAATCAAGATGTTATGTTGTACCACATCATGCACTTAAATTTCTATGAGGCATTTTACATCAACACTATCAACACTATTACTCTTAGCAACAAAGTGTGTATTCTCAAGTGAAAAAAAAAAGGCATCAAATCCTTTCTGCCATAAAAAGTGTTGAATTATTTCAATTAATGGATAAAAATATAATCACCCTTAGTTCTCTATTAATTTATCAAAGTCAAGCTAGCACATCTTTTCTGACATGAATCATTCTAATCCCACTTTTAAAGGAACTGGAGATTTACAGGTAACTTCAGACTAATTTGCCACAGGCCATGATGTGGGGGCCGGTGGGCCTGTTGTTGGGGAGCCCATGGGACAAGGGAAGGGTCCATTAGAGAGACCATCCCTAAAGGTAAAAATCCTCCACCAGGTTGGAATAACAGGCTTCTCCTAGAGTGTATTGTACCTTTATGTTAATATACCCAGTTCTGTTTCCTTGATTGATTTGTTGTCCTTCCTGCCCCTGTATCCCTTATATGTCTGTTCCCTAGAGTGTTCTCCTTTCCCTGCTCTCCCATTGGCCCTCGTTCCTTAGTCCCTCCCTCACGGTATCCCTCTTGGTTCCCTTACCCTCATCCCACCTTTGTACTGCCGCTGTGCCGTCAGACCATTGGTCCTGATTCTCTCTCGGCAAGCCACGCCCC
>WEIT01039549.1:40670-53043 GCA_013389985.1 Dryoscopus gambensis
ACCGTGTGTCCTCCATGGTCACTGGTCTTCATCCCTGTAACCATTGATGGAGTGGCTGCAGTAAACCCTCTCTTGAATCACATAAAAAGACCCTTCCCGGACTCTTTTATCGTCTACCTGCCTTTGTGTGTGCCAGCTGCTCTGGTGGCTGAGGGGGATGGCGGATCCTTTTCTTCCTTTGAATGCCTGACCCTTCGTGGGATGGTTCCTGAAGGGGATTGCCTGGGAAGCCTTGAAGGCGCATCCTCCCTTGCCAACAGGGGCACAGCAGCCCTACCGAAGTGGCTCCCTGCAGAGATGCTTTTGGCAAGGTTGCGGCACCTTACCATCGATGCACGCTGCAACACCATGATGTGGCAGTGATTATGTTATATCCCACTCCCATCCAGGTGGAACTATAACCACTTGCTTTTTCCAGGTTTATAAATCTCATCCATTAGTCCAGGCTTACCCAAAATTAACATAAATGTTGAAATTCCCTTGAGACAAGTTTCTTGGTTTGGGCACATGTCAGTAAGACTTAGATGGTTATTTTTAGTAGCTGCTGCTTCCCAGTCTCCTCAGTTACTTTGGGAATAGAAAGTATATAGTCTTCACTGGCGATGCTGTACTAACACAAGACTTTTCCGTACTGCAGAAGCATCTATTTTTCAGCTGGTGTGAATATCAGGAGAATTTATTAGGCTGGAATATAAGTATTCTGAAGCATAACTTAGATGATGGTAACTTACAATCGAAAGGACAAAATGTATGAATCTAAAATCCCGTTAACAGAGCATCGTGTAGGAAAGCTTAAAGTAGAGCCAAAAAAGTCAGCTACCCAAATTAACAGATATATCATATGAGCCCAGGGCTCTCAGTGCAGGAATGGTTTCCATCTCAATCAAAGTGCTGAGTGGACCCAAGTCTATTTCCCCAGAATTTTAGATAATATCTTAGCATAATGTTTCAAAATCCTGTGCTGATTAAGTTTGTTGCAGATAAACTGTCATCTGCCCACACAGTGCTGCCACGTACCAGGGGGGCCTGTGGACTGCCCCACAATGGTGCTGTCAAACTGAGGATCCAGACAAACCATGGGGAGGAACAAGATTAGGCTGGATTTAAGTTGAACTGGGCCAGATGAAAAAACTCTAGCTGTTTGAGAGGACTGATACCTCCTGAAGGCAGAATGCAGCACTGCAAAAATACACAAGCTGGCATTCAAAAAGTAGCATGATCATGCTAGCACAACTTCGCACGCAAATCAGTTAGACCTTGCTTAATCCCCATAGTGATTCCTCTGTAGTGAAATTTTCCACTCTGCTTTCATTTTTTTGTAGCTGTTTCAGCAGTTCCAATTGAATAAATGTCAGATGTCACTTGGTGATTCTTATACTTTACTCCCTTTGCTTTCTGTCCCTGATATACCAGAGATGAGTGATGAGTGACTACAGAAAAGGGAATGTGTTGCTGGAAGGCTTTGGTTTTTTTTTCTTTTTTCCTTCTGGATGTTGTAATATGCTATACATTAAAATGAACAAGTTCACATCTGCAAAGTGAGGCATGAATGTTTATTTTATACATTGAATACTTGACAGATTCTTAAACTCATTAATTTCCAAAATATTATATAGTTTATTATATTACTTATTTTCCTTGTATAGTGTCCTTACAAGTTAGAATCTGATTTAATAACCTTGAGAACCAAAATGGTATTATTTAGAGCTGTAAACATTGTTTTATGGGCAGATTTACCTAAAATAACTCATAATATTGCCCTAAGCTATTAATGCACTTGGTCCTGCATGAAAAAAACTTCACTCAGTATAAGATAAAGAACTACAAATCAAAGCTAACAACCTTGGAAAAAGAAATGGAACAGGTTTCCAAAAAGCATTTAGAGTTTTCCACTGTCTCAACATGTAGCAGCTATTCTTAATACCATAATATTAATATAGGAATTAACTGGTATGATAAATCTGACTTCCATCTGATAACTGCAGTTTTGAATTAGTTTGTGCAATGGATAACATTCTTCTCATCTATTCAATTAGCATTAATTTCTCTACGTTACCTAAAGCCATATATTACTCTTAACTAAAACGGTAGATGTTAAAAGTACATTTACAATAACTTGTTATTTGTGAGTACAGGGATATTTGACTGCCCATAGTTTATGGGGTGATGGGGCATGGTGACTGAATGATCATCTTTCAGTGACTAGAGCAGTCCCAGTTTGATTGAATTATCCTCACAAACAGCTTTCCTGGAAATTGCTGGGAGAATAAATACAGTCCATGAGTATAACTTTGGTAGAAGAGATTTATAATGCCCTTAAAATAATAACTAGCCTCCACTACAAAACCAGCACTGATTTATTTTTCCATAAGCAGAATTCTGCTGCATTACAACAGAATAAAGAAGGACAGTCTATTGGCAATTATCTGCTGTCTTTGCCAAAGTAAAATTCCTTCTGCTTTCATAAGATATACATCAGGCACAAGAAAGCTATTACTATAATCACTTGTTAAAACTTACTGCACAAAAAACTTTTCTGCTTGAAATATACAGCCATAACAACTAAATTCATGAGACAAAATATTTTTGTAGGTAACAATAAGTACACAAGCAATTAATAATAAAATGGGTGGGAACAAATAGAAATGCCAGAGTCTTGAAAACTGAGGAGGGGAATACAAACTGGACAACCACAAAGGTAATAACAGCTTCTGTAGCTTTACCCCTTCTCAATGATCATTCTTCTTTAGTATGACTTAGCTGGTTATGACCAGGTGTGGCACTGAAAATAGAGCTTTCATTATTTCCTGCATCAAAAAAAGATCAAAATCCATTCATCAGACTGTAAACAGGACAGCTGAATGGAATGCAGGGAACCCACTACTGAACTATCTTTCTCATTAATTTCCAATTACATGAAGGACTGAGCACTCTTTCTTAGCTTTGTTTTTGATTTTTTAATGAATATAAAGGAATTAACATTACTCAGTTCAGTGGTTCACAGGACTGAGCAGAAATGTGTTGAGCTACAAAGGATCAAGTCATATTTGCTTTACTCAGGCATGAACAGGCTTACTCTTTTTATGTGTGTGATAGGACTCCTCGTGCAGAAGAGTTTTTAGGCTCTCATCCAATAGTGTAGTGGGCAGGACTTGGAATCTGGTCCTACAAATCCATTTAGATTGGGAGCCCTTCTGTAAATTAAGAACTATCCTCTCAAAACTGGTTTATGCTTTCAGAATACATCCTTGTAATAAAATTCATATTTTGCATTGATTAAGACCTTCTTCAGGTCCACGTCTATTCACACCATTCATTCTGGGCATTGCTGATAAGCTTTCTGAATGAAGGCATAATCCTGTGAGGTACTGAGTTCCACGCAAAAAGATGCTGGCAACCTCAGCACCTTTGGTTCCTCCAGCTCCTGTTAAATGTTAATTTTTGGGCTATTGACAGTAACCAGAATGCTGAAGGAACACTAGGGAATGACAATATCACTGTTTATGTCTACAAATCCACTCTAAATACCTAACTAGACATAGATTATAATCTAAGGAGAGGAGAGTATTTTTAAAAATTTGAACATTAATGGAGTGGTATTCTTTTCCAAATGGATTGTGACAGGGCATAACATACAACAGTATTAGAAACATGATATAAGTAGTTCAAAGACCTACTGTCAACCCAAACATATTTTATGAGATGATCTGTGATCCACATGGCTGTGAAGCTGAAGTTCTTATTTTTTTATGGTGCTGTGGGAATGAGAGACTGATGCTAGTGTTTGATCAATAAAGAAAAATGTTGGCAATACTCTGGAATATTGTGCATACTTAACTGGATGACATGAACTCCAGTGGTTAGTCGTGGGATGGCTTTGAAAAATTACTGGAAAAAGCTTTAAAATTATTTTCCTTTGTAGCGTATTTCCATTCAGTGAATTGGCAAGGAAATAACAATGAGAATTTATTGGTATGAATAATGCATCATTCGTATATTCTTCATACTCTTGTCCAGCTGGCAGTCCAGTTGCTGCAGCATTACCTGGATTTCCAGATACAAAAACTAATGTATGATTTGAAATAGTAATACTAAAGCAGGCTTTACTCTATGTTCTTTTCCAGTGTACCTAAGTAAAAATTTAACTGCTCTTCAGTATATCAGATTATTCTAATATATTTATAATATGCAGATATTCTACCTATATTTATGCAGGAGGGGGTGGAAAAAATTTGTTAAAACTAAGCTGCTCAGCCCTTAGCAATAACATTTTGTCTTGTGGAAAAAAAATTCCTGTAGAATCTATGTCTTTTCAAAAACATATTAATGAATGAAGAGGTTAAATGAGATATTTTTTAAAATTCTGAAAATATATGGACTATTGCTGTTTACTAAAGTGACCTGATATTTTAAAAGACTTTTACTATTTCTGATTTTGAAAAAACACATGGCATGAAAACCTCCATGTTCCATTTTGAACTTTATTTCTACCAAAATAACTTAAATAGTTCTGTGAATGAAGAAGCTGATGAGAATCACAGTGTTTATGATTTTATATGTCTCCCATGTTAAAGCTCTTTTAAAAATTTCTGATGAGTTTATGTTTTAAGAAATGATATCAGCTACTTTGAACATGTGCCTGATGCTTTTTTTTTTTTTTTACATAAATTAATCAGTTTTAAGAAACTTGGAAAATTAAACTTTGCATCTGATCTGTACATTCTTAAATATTACAAATCAGTTCCTTGGAACCTATTAATCTCTTCTCTGGAAAAGCTCCAGATGGCCTAAATAAAACTCTGGTGTGCTTCTGTAGATGATGCCAAGCCTAGATTCATGTGAATGGTTAGAACACGTTCTCTCCAGTTGACTCTGTGCAGTGTGGAACAGGGAAGCTGTTCAGAGGCAGAGATACTCCACCAATAAGGAGATGTGTGTTCTGTAAATTAAAATAAGAGGAATCTGGGAAAAGTGTTGTAACAGTTGGAGCAGACAAAATAGCAGGTATATTTACACTGGAGTTTAGTCTTGATAAGAAAGACACCTTTTGAAACTTTTTTCAGTAATTATCATCTCATAGCTGTCTTGCAGAATTAGAACTCTCTTACGGATGCTTACTGAAAGATCTTCTCCAGCATATCCACGGTGTGGGTGCTGGGTCTGCAGCACCAAATGATTCACTCCACTGGCCTATGCTGAACAAATCAATGCAATGAAGGCCTGAGTAAAGTTGTGGAAAAGTCATTCTGTGAGATGAAAATGGGGAGAAAAGGGTTTGCTGTGGTAAGTAAATCTGGCCTGGAGATTGGCAGGAAATAAAATAGGGCAAACTACAAAGAGGAAATCTCAGTGCTAGGGACTATCAGTGGACCAGTTATGAAGGCAAGGAGGTAGATTAGGAAAGCTAGGACTTAAATCAAGTTTGGAGAGATAGGATTAGGAGGACAAGACTTTAATTAAATAATGAGTGCAGTAGGAGTAGTAACTAATTAGCTGAGAAGGATGAAAGGGAGGAGGTGAAAGAGAGGAAGACTAGGGAAGAGACAGGAAAAGGACAAATGAGAGGAAATGTAAAGTGCCAAGTCAGTGTTAGGGAGGACAGACACTCTGTACGTAGTAGAAATTTTGCTCCAGTGCCTCATCATTCCTGGGTGGTTGTTCCTGCTCTTCAGTTCACCATTACTCCTCTATCCCTGTTAGATTCCTGATGTTCTCTAACCTATGGAGTTGCTTGCCATATCTTCTTAGATGGTTCTCATAAACCAGTTGAACTGTAATCTGAGTTTAGCCTTTAAACAATGATGTTTGGAAGCTGATNCATGTTCAACAACCAAAATTCTCAATATCAGTACTATCCTAACTAACATAAAATGCCTACAACATAAAGTAAATCAAGACATGATATTTTTCTGCTTCAAACTCAATAGATGTAAATATTCCATTCAAATAAATGTGACAGATCTTAGTATCACTATTTGATAGACAATCTGCATTCAGGCTGTTAAGTTCTAGACAAATTGCAAATATTGGTAGCAAAATTATGCTGCTGTGCCATAAATACTCTCAGCTGAGTTTCATTTTTCTGAAGAGCAGTTTCAAAGCCATTGAATATTTATACATAAATAGCTTAGAATTATTTCAATATTAAAAAAAGTCTTGTAATGCTATATGTGGGTTTTATCAGTGTTTGAAACAATCTGTTTAAATCTATATGTATTTTGAATAATACAGTTTACCCTTAATTTTACTGAATCTGGATGTAGTGATGCAACTTTATAACTACATGACACATACTATTTTTTCAAACAGCAGTGGTTAGTAATGCTGAGAAATACTAACCAGAATTTGTATTCTGATGGCATATCCATATCTTGCAATGCTCAGCGAAAGGAAGACAGGCAGGAAGATCAATAGTTATCCAGAATTCCATAGTTCTTTAGAGCTGACATGGAGACATGGCATTTTCAGTTGTGATCATGACAGGATTTCATGAATGTTGATCGAACCAAAGATGTTAGTGATCAATAAGTGATGTCATCTGATTAAAAAGGAGCCAGAAAGCTTACTTCTGACATGAATAACCAAAGTCATCACACACGTAGTCATAAATAGGTAAACATTTGTGAGTACCTGAGCAAGCCTCTCATCTGGACACTTACTCAAGTCCTTATGCACTTGCTCAAGTGGGTGCTTAAGAGCGCAAGGCATTTGAATTCTGAGGTGCGTCTGAATGAGGGTGTAAAATGACAGGAGCTTCTACTCTGAAAGCATGCAGAAGAGAGTGAATGCTTTGAGAGAGAGACCTTCGCACCCAGAACACTCCTTACATATCCCATGGGGAAACACTGACTTTCAGACTGGCAACTGCTGCCCTTTCAGGCCTGGGTGTAGTCCGTGTTGAACTTCGGCAAACTCATTACGAGGCATAAGTGACCTCCACATCCCACATTTTACATGCTGACTTTGGAAGCCCTTTGGAAGCCCTTTAAGACCCAAATGAGCTAGCAGGTGCCATAAGTGGGTAGTGCTCTTTCAAACAGTTTGGGAGACCTCTAGTGGGCCTCCTTCCTTGTCTCCCGGTGTAGCTCCCACAGCCTACGTAAAGAAAAGTTGCATTGTAACTTGGACTATATATACGTATGTAATTGATTAAATCATTGGAATTCTTATATGTGACTGCTCTAAAACAATGCTTGTAAGTGGAAACCACACAAAAGTACAATAAGGACTTTGATCTCAAATGTTTGAATCATTTTGAAAAATGATTAAGCTATGCACCATCAAGCATAACAACACTGATACGCTTAGAAGTCTGTTTTCAAATGCTTATTTTTAGGTGTATTTTTAAGACCCAAGTCTCAGTTTAGGATTTAGAAAATAGAAATGGCACCTTTTATTTAGAGGTGCAATTCAAGTGACTAAAGTGTTTGGAGTTCCTTCTCCTCTGTTCATGTCTGAGCAGTCCACATCATACAAGCATCAGCGTAATTGAAACCTCTTTGGACTTCACATTTTTCTTTATTATACTTCCAACTGTACAATGGAAATGGGACAACAAGCCTTCATTTCATTTACGAATTCAGTAGAAATGGACAGTAAGACTGAAACACTAAAATTTATTGTTACCTTACTTACAGGAGTATTTTCTAACAGAGGAATGATATTCTATGCAATTCCATACACAGCCTTTGCACTTCGCATGAGTAAGATTACAAGAGTCATGTTTATTTGTACAAATGCCTCTTTTCTAATTGCTCAGTGATCATGAGAGCAGAACATTTTATTATGGCTTTTCTAAAAGGTAATCAGTGTTTGTAATGCAATTTCCATTTTCATATTTATCACTCATCCATTAAAAAATTAATAAAACATAATATTTAATAACTGATTTAATAATTAAAAATAATTCCATAATGTGAACATAAGCTTTTAAAGCTCAGTCGTTTTATACCAGCAACTAATTCATGTGTAACTACACTGAAATCAGGAGCACTTTGCACAAAACCGGACACTTGCCTGTGTGGCTGGATAAGCAGATATTTATTAGTTCTAAATTATATTCTAAGTTTTGCAAAATACTGTTTTGCCTTTAGTAGGATATTACAAGGATTATACAGGTACATTTGGAATATATGGGAATATGAAAGTACATATGTATTAATTCCTTTCTTTCCCCCATATTCTTATTAAGAAGTGAAACAATATTTGGAGAGAAAAGGGAAACAATCAACCTGCTTTTCTGAACAGCGGGTCATAGTCTTGCAAAGGTACGTAAATGTTTAGCTCTAACTCTTTTGAGACATGAATTTGATAGAAGTAACTGCATTTCCAGAGGTACATGCCTCCAGAAGCATTTTCCTTTGGTTGTACATCATGCCTAAAAAGGGGTTTATATCTCAGCCTTTTGCTATTTTCCCCCCAAACACTGTATTCCTCACCCTGTTCCTTCTCAGGAGAGAAATGCTTATGTCATTGCAAACCTTTTGAAGGGGAAAAAAAGTCTTTCTGAAACAGCATATAGGAAAAGGAATTAGTACACTTCCTCAAAGAACTTGCTTGGGACATTTAGAGCTCCCTGAAATCCATCCATGTCTCTTGGCATCAGCTCAAACCATAAAGGGCAGTCTATGAACATCTATGCACCTTGCCAGTTACAACCCACTTCCAAAAGTAATGGGCAACCTTTCTTGTTGCAAAGGGGTGAAGGGACAAGGTGTGGAGCACGTTACTGTCCACCTCTGTTGGCTCTGTGACCATATTATTTTGACTTTGGAGTGGGGAATTCTATCTGCTGATGTAAGTGAAGGTTTTGACGATTGTGTGATGAATGTATACTTTAATGGTAACTCTTTCAGTTAATAATAATCACAGAGAAAGCCTTTTTATTTCACGGATATTTATAGTTCAGGAGTACAAAGGCTATACAGCATCACAGTAAGTCTCTGATATCCTGACAGACTAAATTTCTGTTGCCTTCTCTTGTGTCTCAATACAAGAAATTCCTGTGGGATAATCCGGATAGTTCAAATTTTATCCAAGTAAAAGAAATACTCCTTCAAAAATAGTTCTAAATGAGGATGATAAAAAAACAGAGTTATAAAACAATTTGAAAATATGTCAAATCAGTGTGGCTATTTACAGAGCAAAGTCTGCATCTCAGACTATTTGAATATCCCAATTTACAGAGAAACATCTGTTGCAATACTTAAGTTGAAAAATACTTGATACAAACTTTATAGCCCACATTACAAAACCTTTGGGGAAAAAAAGTCTTTGAAAGACTACAGAGTGTAAACTAAATAATTGTGAGATGAGTTATGGTGAGGTCACTGATAAAAAAGACAAAAACTGAAGTGTAATTCTAATAATGGAGAAAACTTAGGAACATAAAAGTTCTACATAGTTTAAAATATTTATTATGTATGTAGAAAAGAATGATATCCACAGAAATTTGTACTGAGTCACCAACTGAGTCACCAGAACTCTTAGCTGCACTGGCATCATGGTCCCCAGTGAAATTCAGTATAGGCAATGCAGTATGCACTGGCAGGAATTATCTGAACTACATACACATTGATTTGTCATAATTATCTAGCCATTTACCTTTTTAATGCCAATACTTCTGTGGGTTATTACATGAGTAGATCATATAAAAAGTTAAAGGCATGAACAAGAGATGCTATATACAATGAAACATTCTATCTTCGTTCACTATATAATGTCAGATTAGGCCTTCACTTGGAATGTCATGTTCAGTTTGTCCCACCCCAAATAAAACACAACAAAAACAGATGGCACTTGAGAAGCCTCAGAAGTATAGAGGTGTTAATGGGAAAACCATAGTAAAAATGCCTAGCTGGGAAAGGATGAGGTAAGGCTATAATACAGAAGATGAACGGGGTAAAGAAGGCAAATATAAATGATTTATTTTCATAACCCAAGCACATACATATACCTGATGAAAATGGAGAGCAGTAACATTAGAAATAAATACAGATGGCTGGTGCTAAATGCTCAGTATGAATTTCAGAGAAGATTGGACATTTTTAAGGATAGAGATTACTTCACATGATATTTAGGTGGAATTTGCAACAAAAGCATGTTTGTAAAGAAGTAAAGCCTTAATGACCAAAATTATACCCTGATTTTTAATTACAGGAGGTTTAGAAAGGAAGCTTCCTCCGTAGGCAGTGTTATTCCGTATTCATCCACTATGCGGGTTCTTGCACTTCCCTTTGAAAAAGTCTTAGCCAGGGCCACAGAATCATAGAATCATTTAGGTTGGAAAAGACCACTATGACCAAGTACAACCACAAACCCAGCACTGCCAAGTCCACCACTAAACCATGTTCCTTCGTGACATATTTACATATCTTTTAAACACCTCCAGGAATCATAACCATCACTTCCTCAGGCAGCTTGTTCCAAGGCTTCACAACCCTTCCTGTGAAGAGGTTTTCCCTAACATCCAATCTAAACCTCCCCTGACCTAACTTATGCTGTTTCATCTTGTCCTGTCGCTTGTTACTTGGGAGAAGAGACCAACCCCTACCTTGCTACAGCCTCCTTTCAGGCAGCTAACGTGAGCAATAAGGTCACTCCCCCGAGCCTTCTTTTCTTCAGGCTAAACAACCATAGATCTCCCAGTCTCTCCTCATAAGCCTTGTGCTCCAGACCCTTCACCAGCCCCCTTGTCCTTCTCTGGGTGTGCTCCAGCACCTCCAGATGAAACTCCAGTCTGATGTAGCCTAGATTTTTCAATGGATGGTTTATTTTTCATGTACACAGTGTAAGACATCAGTTCCATGTTTTTCAGAGTGAACTTGCCATCAGTACTGCAAAATGCAAAGAATTCCACAAAATCCTCAGGCAATGAAAGTTAAGCTACAGTGTAATACTTCATTTATTTGATTAAAAAAACTCCAAAACACTGCTTGTAATCATCAGGGTAGCTGTACATGTTATTTTTATTTCCATTTAAAAATAACAACAGTGAAGCCAAAAAATTTATAAGGATAACAATAATAAAAGTAACTACATAGTCTGCTTTGTGCAGTACATTTCTGTCTTCGCACTCTGTAAGTGAAGGGTTGCTATTTACGGTATTCTCCAAGTCTGCTTTT
This sequence comes from Dryoscopus gambensis, assembly GCA_013389985.1. Taxonomy (NCBI): domain Eukaryota; kingdom Metazoa; phylum Chordata; class Aves; order Passeriformes; family Malaconotidae; genus Dryoscopus; species Dryoscopus gambensis. The sequence continues at coordinate 51,794 of WEIT01039549.1, forward strand.
CAGAAGACAGCCCAACTTGGCTGGACAGCTTTCAGTTGCTACTGAAAATATGTCACTTGCTAGAACAGAGGGGTTGTTTATCACTGTCTCAAGGGTTACTTTGGCTGAGGCGAAGAAACAGCTCAGTTATATAATGGAAAGAGCTGGGTCAAAGGATAAGAAATTTATGCGGTGTGTGCTCGAGACTCTGGCAATGCAGACTCAGTTTCTCTCTTGTGTGTCTTGCACATAGGTCCCCCATGCATCCCCCAAACCACCTTAGAACTATGGGGGCTGAAGTCAAAACTTTAGGAAACCCTCCCAAAACCTCTCAGTCAAGACAAAAGGATTTGTCCTAATTGCTTCTTTTGCCCTCCCGGTATCCAGTTAGTGTTCGGTCTTGTTACCCAAACCCACCAGATCTAGTCCTCTAGCAAACTAGAAATGTCATCTCTAGCAAAGGTCTATATGTGTGCTGAACATCATCAGCATTAATAGGGGAATACTCCTTGACATAATCCCAGTTCTGGTTTCTGGTGAAACAGCAAAAAGGAACCCAATCCTGTCTGCTTTATGGATGGATACCACCCCACCGAGTACCACACGACATTGCAACAAGGCAGGGACAGTTACAAAGAGTTGAACCTGTGTTTCCATCTGCTTATGTAACTGTTAGATGTCTCAGTTCAGGGTAACCAAAACAACTTCTAGTACAAAAAAACCCAAAACAAACCAAAACAAATAAAGAAAAAAAAAACTATTCAGAGACTTTTTAAAATCTCCTCTAAGTGTTTTAGCTCCCACTACCAGGGGCATCGTTTAGATGAAATGTTTAACCAAGCATCAAGTTTTCAAGCACAAACTCAATTACCATAATAACAACCCAGTAAACAAATACTGGTAAGTCAGCACCTCGCCCTAATTACCAAACACACAAACTGACTGCGGACCGCAGTGACCTCGGTTCCTCCTCGGGGCAAGGGGGACGGCGGATGGAGCCCCCTTCGAGAAGCAGACGGAGCTGGGGGAGACCAACCCCCGGTTCTCTCTCCCCGGCACCTGTTGCGCCGCCACTTGGCCGCAAGAGAGGGGGCAGCAGCAGGGGCCGCCCCGCTCGCCTCCTTCTTCCCACCGACAACTTCCCGGGGCGTAAACGGCCGCGCCAGGTGCCGCCCTCGCCGTGATGGGACGGCGGGCGTGGGAGGGAGGGGGGAGCCGGCAGACACGGCCCGAGCTGGCAGCGCGGCGGCCGAGTTGCGGGCGAGGAAAGT
>WEIT01039549.1:53532-64592 GCA_013389985.1 Dryoscopus gambensis
GCGGGTGGTGGGCGCGGGGGCAGCGGGGCTCTGCCCGCCGGCTCCGGGTAAAAGGGCAGCGTTTCGGTGGCCGCGGGGGGAGCCCGGCGGCTCCCTCTTCTGCCGTACTCGAGGTGCAAAATGTGTCCCCTTCCCCTCCACCCCCTCGCCCTGCTAAAAAAAAAAAAACCCAAACAAACAAAAAACCAGCAACGCAAACCCAACAACGACCCGCGCACCTCTGTACCCTAAATGCTTCGCTCTCGGGGGGTGGGTTTTTGTGTCTGTGTGTGAATGAGTAGTATTTTGTACGGGCTGGAAACGAGCTAATCCTGCATAGGAAATGAGAATTACTTTAAACTTTCAAGTGTACCTGAAATGTTTAGAAAACTCTCAAATGCAAGTTCCCCTGGGCTGGGGCTGTGCAGAGCTGGAGAAAGACTCCTTTCATACAGCAAGGGCAGCTTCGGGGTGTGTAATTTGCTTAGCCTCTGAACTCCATATGATTTACATTATTCAGATTTTTAAGCGCCTTTCCTCTTGATCTGCTATTATGAAGTCATTTTAAAGAATACTTTACAAACTGTAACGTTATATTCGGCATGAAACCACACTTACTGTAGAATATCTAAAATTAAGACTGTTAGCATATATTCATGGAAATCCTGGTGTTTAATGTACGGGGCAGGGGAGGCAGGGGGGTGTGTTTGAAAAATTTAGTACTTAGCATGTCAGCTAGAACAAGCTTTCTCCCTGGGCACAAACCGACACAAAAGGCCAAGCTGGGAGCTCTCAAAACTCTCTGAACTGTAATGAAATAAAGCAGAAACGCAGATTCGAGGCTAATTCAATTCTCTCAACTTTGAACTTGGGACTCCCCAGATAAAAGTATTCTACATCATATTTTATAATAGAAAGCAAAGTTTCAGAGACCTCTGTAAGTGCTCCGTGAGTGGGTAGAATATGCAGTGCACTAACAAATTTAAAAGGGGGAGATTAATACTGCTGTGGCCTGTTAATGTGATGATATATGGCACCTGCGGACTGCTGGAGCTGCTGATCAAAGAGCAGCATGGGGATCAATCTCTAATCAGAGCAACTGTGAAGGGCCAGAGGAAAGTGATCAAAAGACTCAGAGACTGGGCTGTTCTGACAGGAAACCAATCAGACTTTGTGCACAGTACAGGAAATTATCTGCTCTGTGTGAGAAATCACTGGCTTTCTACCCCTTCCCATCCTACCTGGTGTTTGGAGGCTTTAGGGCACCAGTTTTTGACAACATGGGCATGGCAATTATATACTAATGTCTCGTGCTGTTATGCTACCTTCTCTTAAATTTGCATGGTGTGCATATGGAGCTTATCAACACAGGCAGTATTGTCATTGCTTTGCTTTAACTTTGTCAGGACTGGAAAGAAACCTGCTATGCTGCCGGGCTCCTCTAAAAGGTTTGTTCCAGGATAACGCAGCTGGGCCCTGAAAGGCCTCCAGGGTGCAACAATGGGAGCACAACAGTGTAAAAGGTAGATCGTACAGCACAGAAGCAAAACTGATGTAAATAGGTGCAAGTATACGTGACAGTACAAACTAGATTCTGTTCACATATATCAGAAATGCAGCTGCCTTAGGTCAGGCTTCAACTGGTTTGCAAGGAAATTTGGCATGCCCTAAGATACAGTCACTACATCTTAGGAGAAATGCAAATTTAGGAGAACTTTTATTTAAAAACAAAACAAAAAGTGCTGTGAAACTATATTATGTGGTAGTTTATACTTACAACAGTCCAGGTTCCTCTTGTAGCTTACTTTGCTTTATAGTTGTTCAATTGCAAAACTTACTTTAAACAATTAGCACAAGTTTAAGTATAGCTAAGTACCAACCTCTAACTTTTCTTAACTGATTTTAATTATTTGGGGGATCAGTAACACTAGTCAAACCAGTTCTTACTTGATTTAATTAGAGTGATTTTTACACTCTGCTGCAATCTAAAGATTGTATAGCTTTTAGCTAGAGGCAGGTTAAACTCCCTGGAGTATGAGAATGAGATATTGCCGTTCACGTGCCAAATAATGTCTGGTCAGGAGAGAGGGAGATTTTTTACTCACGCAGTCTACAAATAAAAATTCTGTCCTCAACTTGTAAAACTGCTAAGTGGCCAAGAAGTTTTGTAGTAGAATGGATTACAGTGTTACTCAGCTGCACGCATGGGTGTATAGCTATTGCTTCAAGGTAATGCTGAAGATGCCTGTGACCAGTTAGTAATTCAGTGGGACTACTTGTGTTTCAAAGGGTAAGCATGTGCTTAAGGATTAACTGATATTTACTTATTTTATAACTAAATCATTAGTAACTTCACAATTACAATTTGACTAAATTTATTTGCTAATTGTGGGCATAAGAAGCTCTCTTGTTTTTGCTGCATAGTGAATATTATTTTAGGTGGTAATTTCCTAGTGTAAAGTTTTTTTGCAATAGTAAATTAAATATTTTCGAATGCAGGGTTTTGCTGGTACCTCCTAGAAATTCAGTGTGTTGGTTGTTGTGGGCCCAGTGTAGCTCCATTTGAAACCACTTGAAGCTACCTCCATGTTTTTATTTGCCTGCCCTCTGTTATAGTGAGATTTTCTTTAAGAACAGGTTTTATTTGTAATTCTGCTTGACAGGAAGGAGTTTTATGTGATTTCTGTGAAAAAACCCTATTTATCTTTAACATTTTTATTTTATTCCACTGAGTAAATAATCATCTGGAGAATCAAAGAAGTTTATGCAACAGTTTTCTGGAGAGTAAAGTAGCAGTAAATGGTGCATGTAGTGATGGCTCCCGTTTATATGGGTGGATTTCATTTGTACAATTCTTTGTCATTTTGAAAAACAGATTGTTCTTTGAAGGGTTTTTCATACTTAGGTGGCTTTATCATTTCTCTTATGGCTTTTTGATGTATTTTTTACCATTTTTCCATATTGAAGCAAAGAGTCAAGAAAAATTGAACGCTCAGTTTCTTTTAAATCACAAAACTGAATCTCTTGTGTATTGAATTTGATAAATTGGATGGTTTACTTATTTCTTCTTTCTGTTACAGTTCTTGCTTCATTTCTATCTACTTTTGACTGCTGTTTTTGACATAGTATTTTCATGCTGCCTCTGTAGCTTCAGAAATATCTGAAGGAGCTGTTGGGAGGTTGAGTACCTTGAATGACTTTATTCTAGTGACTTAACTCTGGTAGTCTCGAGTGCACCTGCTTAGTGATGTTATTAGTTTAATCTGGATTTGATTACAACATGAGATGGCAGGAGAATCGTAAGATCTGTTTCCTTGACTTCCTTAGAACAAGATACAATCAATGTTTAAAGTAATTTTTGTAAGCTATCAGCTGTTATGTTTTCTATGAGAAATATGAGTGTCTCTGTAGAGCGTAATGTAAAAACTACTATTGGGTACCATAACCAATGATGTGTACAGCTTATGTGGCCTGTACATTTCAAGTGCAGTACAGAATGACTTCAGAAGACTGAGAACCTGAGGTCAGTTAGACACTCACCGGGATCAACTAGAAAGACTGATTTTCCTGCAGTCAGTTTCAAGTATGAATGAACTGCAGTAAGTAAAGTAAATCTTAGAAAACCGAAGCACTTACTTGATTTCTGTCAATTCTGCAGCACAGGTAATGTGTCAGTCGTGATCGGTCTTTTCACAGATCTCAAAGGGAATTAAGTTGGTTCTTTTCTTCCTCAACATGAAGGGAAACCCTTAATAATAAGTTTCACTAACTGAACACTTATTTCTAAATTTCTATTTCTTAAATCTTCTGAAATGGGCAAGATTTATGTAGCTCAAAAAAACCAAATCCAAAAGTGTGCCCTTGAGACGGAGTTTGAGACCTGCATATTTCAAGCCATCCTTGGGAGAAGTTGGTCAATGCAGCTGGAACTGAGGGAGTAGCTGAAATGCCAGAGGAAGATTCTCTCATCACCTCAAACGTGTGTGTGGCCTGCCACATCTACTCTGAACCAGGTAGAGGATTCCCTGGTTTGTGTATCTCCAAAGAGAGCTCCCAGCTTATTCAGGGAGGGGGACAGCATGGCAACAAAGAGTTTCTGATTAAGTTCCTTTAACTTGGGCTGAACATCAGAAAAAAGTGTGGATGTCCAAGTGATGCAGCACGTTGAATCCTTACAGATGGGAATGTCAGTGCTTTTGCTTGAAGGCAGTCATTTGACTGCAAAATTATCTCTTATAACTGAACATACTTTATCAGGGTGTGATGCCACTTCACTGGCTCATGTTGAATTGAAGAGTGCCAGCACAGCCTATTGACTACTTCTGGGTAGCAACAATTCTTAGTTTTGAGAAGATAAGGAAGTATAATAGATAAGCATGTGTCATCTAAAGGGAAACTTGATAGTGGTGCAATTTTTCTCAAGTTAAATCTATTTCTGCTTAGTCCAAGGCTTGTTTTGAAATGTTCTAAAGCCATTTTCCTGGAAAGTAATGAATTACAGCACATCCTCTTTTGACTTTAAGCAAAAGATTGCGGCAAATTAGAGAAGCTGTTCAACACTACAATAAATTGCAGAGGAAGAAAGTTTTTAAAACTGGGGTTTTTGTGTTTGTAGTTGACTTCTGGCATATTGTTTGCCATTCTGCAGGGTGCTGCCTGGGACTTCCCCTTAGTCCTGTTGCTTTTCTCAGTTTCTTCTGTTAGGTAAAAGTAAGGGTTTTAAAAGCACAGACCATTTACTCCTTGTCCCAAATATGTAGTCATTCTAACCTCCCCGAGTATTTTTTTAAGGGTCGAATGGCATTTAGTGTAAAATGGAATCTTGAACAGAATTTAGTGTAAAATCTTATTTTTGCATTAACTAGTTCTTATTAGGTTTTCAGACTGGACTTGAAAGCTTTGTGTCATGTTGTTTGGGGGTTTTTAGTTTGTCTGTCAGTCAGAGTTTTATAATGGAGAAGAAACGTGAGGCATACCTTGAGACAGTGACAGCTGTATTGCCCAAGAGCTTATGTTGAACTTTGTCTTCACATAATGTCTTTTATATTTTATAACTTTATCCAAACCCTTTGAGTCTTAATTATTACATAGTCAACATGTAATAGCAAAGTACTGGTTTACATCATACAGCAGTGGTTGTGCATTATAGCAGTGGTTTTGGGGTTTTTTTGTCTCTTTTGGGTAGTTGCTGCTTTTGGTTTTTGCTATATCTGGCAGTTCCTGATTACTAGAAAGAGGATGTGCTGAGCAAGCCCACTTCCCTTATCGGGAAATGAGCCTCTTCAATTGCTTTATAGATAGCTCGGCTTTACCAGAGAGCCATGCCTTTGCTTTTTAGTCACAAAGTGTGTGCCATGGGAAATACACTTCTTGTTGTGTAAGCCTCTTAAGAATTGGCCTATACAGATGTAGCCTTTTGGCAGAAACCAGTGCGACTTAGAAAAAGTTACTGAACAGGAAGTGAATAGAGCTAACACATAGAAACATAGTTATTTTAGCAGCACTTAAGTGTCTGTATGAGTTTTTTGTTGTTTCAGAGTTTCTGAGAAATTAATTGCATGTTAAAACTTACTCAGCCCTGCCATTCCCTTTTGGGGAGAACTTTTTCAGCTTATGTTTGACTGTGAAGTGCTTTTATTCGAGTAGGTAAGTAAAAATTCATAATGTGTTCTTGTGAAGCTAAAATATAAATCGGTGCTTTGAAGAGGCTTTCTTAGATCGTAGGATGTTATTTTAAGGTGGCAATGCCTGGAAAATTTGTTACTGGCTGTGTCCATAGACATCCGAGCCCTTGGGTTCATCTGTCTTCTGTTCACCTCTTCTTGACATTGTACTACTGAGATTTTTTAAACGTATCTCCAGTGTTACACTGGGCTATTTGTGTTTAATTTCATGATCCTACAGCATACCAAGCAATCTTCTTATGTGTGAAGGTATCTCATCTTTACAAAGTGTGTGTACTAGAATAACACTCTATGTTTTCATAACTTAATCCGTTTCCACAGCAGTTCATTGGTCAGCTGTGTGAGAAAAGGCAGGACTCTGGAGATGCTCTGGGAGAAAGTCTTACACACACAGAGTATAAGAGTTACTAAAAAACTCATGTAAACAAAAGGAGAAAGCCTAGCTAATTCCTTGATCTCCTGCAGGTCTTCTGCATTAGGCTTTGCAAGGGCTGTCTTTTTTCTGAGCTTAATTAGTTCTATTCCAACTATTCCATCTTTGTTGAGCGTGCTCTGGGTTTTTTTCTTAGGTGTTCACCTTGCGTAGGCATGACCTTATGTTTGCTCTAGGCTCGGAGGCTCCTTGGCTTCTTGCCATCGTGGAACTCCCAAGTCCTGTGAGTTTGTGCCACCCCCAAGCCATGGCAATGTGCTTTCACCTTTGCTGACTAGAGCCTCACGTGAGCTGGGCTGCAGCTGAAGTTAAAAGAACTCCTCAGCTGTTTAGCTAAGTCTCTTTGAGCCCCTGGATTATTATTTCACCGTGTGGCTATTCTCATTCTTGTGGGCTAATTTAAGACTATGCAGGTTAACTCCGCAGTGAGGATCTTCACAGTGATGGTTGCTGCTTTTGTTTTTTGTTTTATTTTCTTTCTGCCATTTTCATATGCAGGTGTTTGGAGCTGGGTAAAGAGGATGTGAATTAACCTCCCTGCAATCCAGTACATGACAGGCAGAAAGAGAAATGAAATAAGAAAATGTTCAAAGGTTATTTCCCATGAAGTGGCATCCTTTTATACTACTGAGAATGAGAGTTGCAAGGGAATAATCAATAACATCTTTTTTCTGTGGTACCTTTTAGTGAATTAATCCTCATAAATTATTCATTAAGCTTGCCATTTTATGATAAATTCATTCAAGGTATCATTATAAACATGGATGTTTTAAGGAGATTCTTCTAGGCTGAAGGTCACCTCTGTTCCTACGTTCCCTGAAAGCCCAGAACACTGAAATTTCTCCTTGAATTAGTTAAAACTGGTTATTAACTGCACTAAAACAGCATGCAGGCATGGCTCAGTTTGATCACTGCTGTGCTTATTTCTCCACATGAAGTGGAGGGTGCCACTGATCCTGAATACAGCTTGGTAAAGGTGGAGAGGCCAGCACTTTCCTTAGGTCATGCATCTGGCCAGCATTGTGACTGGAATTAAAAATCTTTGGTCTTAATTGGCTGGTTTTCTAGATGAACGGTGCTGTTGGTTGGGTACCTATCCTATTATGTTCCCTATGATACTGCTGTTCTACTAAAGGAAAACAGGGGAGGTCTTCCTAGCTTTCAACAAATGTCTGGCATAGCCAGTGATAATTGTGAGTGCTATATTTAAACTCCCTTATTGCCCTTGTGTGGCTTTTCTTGAAATCTTAAGTCTGTCTGTCTCAGAAAAAGCAAAGAACATCTTGGGAAAAGGAAACAATGCTGCTTGTGTTTTCTGTACATTTAATTCATTTTTGTATTGCTGCTGCTGTAGTATTCTTATTATGAATTGGCAATAAATCATGTAAGAAGGTGGGGGGATGGGATTAGATGCTGCAGTTAATTAGGGAATTGATCCTGTAATCTGATGAACGGGCTTCAAACTAGGTTCAGGCAGTAAGAGGTAAAGGAGTGGTACCTTTTTGTAGTTTCAATATTCTACATTTTTAAACCATTCAGTTTGGCACATATCAGCAAAGTGGTAACTTTCTGTGAACAAAAAGCTGGTGTGTAAAATACCAGGGAGTGTCATGTTTGAAGAGTAGTTTACACTGGAAAAATGGTTTTGGAGATGCTCTTATCACACCTTCCCTGTCAATCTGTAGCTCCTAATTTCTGTATGTCTCTTTATCAGCATTATTTGTTTAAAAACACATGAAGTGGGAAAGTGACTCTGCTGGAAGAGGTACCTATTTCTGAACTAATGCGTAATATCCCTTGTTTCAACTGTTATCTTTAATTACAGTCCTTTCCACAAAACTTGATTGTCCAGTCTTTTACTAAACTGTTATCTGGGGAGCGTCACTGTATGAGCTGTTGTATGATAGCAGCTAGAATATCTAACTTCATTATTATTTTCTATTTTATTACTTTTTCTCCCCCAGTGTACTTCTTTGTGTAACCATCCAGCTGCGCTTAACCCTTGTTCCAAAGCACTAGTTCCAAATCCGAAGCACTAGTCCTAGGGGCTCCACGTTCCTCCTTGGATTGACAGGAAACCAGCACTCATTTTATGCAATAGTTAAACATTAAAAAAGACATATGGCACAGGAAATTCTTTTGCTGTGTGTGAAGGTATGGCATTTCCAAACTGAAAGTGTTGCTCTGACTAGTTCACCGGTAGTGGAAAGTTATATGAGGCCACTTCCATCTGCAGAGAATCTGTTTCACTTGCTTGTGGTTCTGGGGCTCATTCAAATGCTCTAAAACAAAATAAAAGGGATGGATGTAATAACTTCTTTATGGAAAAGTCATAAAAAGCTACAGGGCCGTGTAAACAAATTGGGTCATTTACAAGATATTTAAATGATGGATATTCAGTCCAAATTCAAAGGTGTGGATTAGGTTTTTATAGTCATCTTGACTGAATTTTACCCTCGACAAGATTTTCTTTTTCTGCCAGGAATGCCTTTGACACTACAGATGACAAATTTTTCAGAAAAACTGTTTTCAAACATTTCAGTACATTCAGAGTAAAGCCAAGATGCAGGAGAACATTTCAGCACTATTATTTGTTATTTTTCTAGGTGAATGAGGGGCCTTTCTTGATCTGCATGGTTACACTGTGAAGCCATAGTGGAACTTTGTAGTATTCGCAGGGAAAATCAACCAAAAAAGTTTCTCTTCTGGTTTCAAACATGCCTGAACTAATTACAAAGCAACCGTTTTGGCTCTCTGCTCTGTTAGCATAAATAGGTTTGCACAGAACAGCAGTGACTCTGATCCAAGCTAAGCTGTGCTAGTCACAGAATCTTGTGTCGTATCTCGTTGAAGAACATTTTATCTATGGTGTGTCACCTTGCAAGGGCCTCCTGACTCACTGCATCACTTGTCAGAGAGGAGCGAAAAAGTGGAATGAAAAATAGGATGACTAAGACTTCTGCATGTTAAGATGCATTCTGTGGGTTATTTATTTGTTTTGGTGTAAATGTGAGCTTAAGCATGGACAATTTTCTCACATTTGGGGGAGGGACATTAGTGTTGGCTACTTGTGGGATGCTTCCCTTCTCATGAGACGTTGCTCTGTTTCTACCAAAGCAGCTTCAGCTACCTTTCATAACTCTTCATGCACTAAAATCTGCAGATAATTTCAGAATGAAAATAACTTTACTAAGTGCAGGTTTGGAGTCATTTTTAATTAAGTGTACATGGGTGAAGCTCTCTGTATGTACAGAGCTAAATAATGAGCTGTTGATGTATCTCTTAGATGCCTGATAATGTGCCTGTGAAACTAATAGTTGTTACTGGGGAAGTGTATATGTGTTATACAGCATTTCAAGAAGCCCTTCAGAAAGGGGTTTGAATGAATGCTGCATCAGACAGTGTCAAGTGTAAAAGGTTTGTATGTATATTATTGGCAATTTGTGTTTCAAAAATATATTTTGGGAAAGTGGTCTATCTTAATATTTCAAGGCTTCCGTGTCTTACTACTTATTTGGTCTGTTGTTACACAGGGAGGCTCATACCTACCAGCATTTCTGTTGCTTGTGAAACTATAGTGGATCTGAAAGGGAGGTAAAACCTCTTAATTGACAGCTTACAAGTAATGGCTCCAAACCAAGCATTATCTCTATTAAAGGATATGAAACTGTTGTATATGACCTTGCCTGCTGTTTCAAAATATGGCTAAAGATTCTTGATGGCCTTGCTTTCTTTGCGTCATTCAAAAATCCCAGGCCCAAGGTGCGCTGCCTATTTATAGACAGACTAGAGTCTGAAACTTTAAATACTCTAAAAATTTCTGCTAAGCACTACTGTATTTCTCACAGTACTTGCTGTTCTGAGAAGTCACGAAGTACTTGCCAGTAGTGCTANTTCATTGAGAATCTTTATTTTATAACTGTTCTGAGTATCTGCAAGAGCTAGTATGTGTGCAGGGAAGTGGGTATCCTAGGCGTAGTCCGAACAGGACTGGCACAGAGTTTGAGTTCAATAACTTTCGTCTGAAGAGAGACCATTGAGATTGCCTTTGATCGTACCTAACACCTTGGAAATGCCTCACCTTGGCAGAGTATGCCAGTAAATAGAGCTCTGTTACTTAAATACCTACCTGATTTGGAAAATTATCGTATTACTTGTGGGGAAAAAGATGGTTTTGTATAGCTGTCAAGTAGAAAGCTTGTTTCTAAAGCATGTACTTGCCTTATCATTAAGAATCTTACAAAACGCTGATTGTCCTCGTTTGTCAAGATGCATGTGGAGGTACAGTGTAGTGGTAATACCCAATGAAGTAGCAGTGAAATGTTTCCAAGTTGTTACTGCTTTTAATTTAATAATAATATTAGCAAAATTTGGACCCAGTTAGTCTCTCCCATTGGGGAAAGAAACAACGATGTGCTGGTAGTATATTTAACACTGACCATTGGTTTTATGGGATTTTAGCTTCTCTTTGAGTTTAAGTTTGAGGTTCTATTTATTATTAAAAATACTATTTCCAGGTTGGATAAATGCCCTTGCATAAAGCTGATTTCTCTTGCTCATTATGGGATAAACCCTAAATCTTGTTAATGGTTCTGATTTATCTGAAATGGTTTAAAAGATTTCACTGTAGAAGGGAGGCTTAGTTTTCTTAGGTACAGTTTAATAGCCCAACTGAGCAGTTGCTCAGTAGGTGATTGTTAATTATTCAAATTTACAGTTCCATGAACTTGTGTGTGGTTTATTCTGACATTTTTATGTATGTGGATGCTTAACGTGTGTTTGTTCTCATTCTGTTTCTTGAGGTTTCTTGGGCTAGATTGACCTGTTCAGATTTTTTCAGTTTTAGGAAGTGCTTGGTAACTTTATGTTCAGTATTTGCATTTCAGATGAGAATGTGTTCTCTGTAGTTTTTCAGAAAGTGAGCATCTCTTGTTTTAAGTTGGCTTGGGTGAGCTGTGCTGAAT
>WEIT01039550.1:0-32442 GCA_013389985.1 Dryoscopus gambensis
AAGTGAGTAGCTCTCTGGGAGAGGAGATTGTAGGTCTGATCAGAAGAGGTGGTACAGTTCTGGATTTGAGTAATATCTGTTCTCCTGAGGAGAAGGTTTTTTGTATTAACAGCTTTAGGAACTCTGACACTGATGTGCTCTGCTTCTTGTTCCTTGTGGCTGCTATGTGTAGCACTAGAGGTGAGTCCCTGTACAGCATTAGAGGCTGATGGTAAAAAGGGGCTCACTACACTGTAGTGTGAGATTCGTTGCCAAAAAATGGAAGGCATTTACTCATGCTTAGATTCGCTTAGAGTTATCATATGACCCTAAGCCTTAACTATGAAGCATTCCATGGCTACATTTCAATTGAACAGCTCATGAAACATGGAACAAGTAGAAAACTCACAGACCATATCTGTCCCCCCAGATGTTTTGAAAATAAAATGCATGCTATTATCGGGGTTTTTTTGTAGGAGTTTATTATTTCACATTTTTAAAAATGCAGTCTTAAATGTTACTAAACATTTGAAATATTTCAGGTAAAACAGGTACCTTCAAGAGTGTTCAGGCTTTTAATTTGTATGTAGTGATTTAAATTTGTTTTACTTTTTTGTCTAATACTTTGTGAACAGAAATGAAAAATAAATCAGTATGTCTTACAGTGCCCTTAATTGCTTAAGAAAATTATGATTTGATGCTATGAGGTGTACTGCTGAGTTCAGCTGAAGAAATAAGTTTCTTAGCATCTTTCCAAGAATGTATTTCTTCAGTCCCTTCTTTGTGAGGACTTTGTATCTCTACCAGTGCTTGCAGACAAGTGCTGACTCAATGTGGCCAAACAAAGGCTATTTCTGGTTTTGAAACTCAGAGCTATGTTAATATAGCACTGATTTCAAGCAAGTAAGACCTCTAGGAAGAATGTATATAGTTATGCTGCAAGGGTAGGTTCTAGACAGCAGCTGGCACACATTTCCAGTGAAATGAGTCAGATGCCTGTATACTGGAGCACACACGGTTGGTTTACTATAGGTAGACGTAACATTACAGAAAACTAAAGTGGCTTAGTTGATAATAAATAGAATAAAGCTGCAGCCTATTAACTTTTCACAGTGTCACTTGAATATGGCCAAAACCATCTCATTTGCACCTCTGATCTGAAGTTTAAAACCTAAGAGGTTTTTGTAGCAGTATTTTCAGCTCTGTTTAGTGAAATTTTTATCAGATTATGGCATTAACATAAAAATGAGAGCTTTGGTGAGATGCACTTCAGCAGTCAAGTTGCCACTGCTTGTAACAAGAAAATGGAGGTAATCTCAGTTTCTCAAGTTAAGATTAATAGTTATTACTGAATCTGTTCATACTGAGAAGTCATACTTCTTACCACTTGCCTCTTAACTATGTGAATGTTAATACATTTTTATAGATCTGTATGTTACACATCTCTAAATCATGCTTATTGGAGCATACCTGTAGTTATGAAGCAATTCACAAGTACCGAATCTTTTTTTAAAATGCATTTTAATAACTTGGTTAAAAATATGACACCATATGTTTGCCCATGAAAGTAATTTTCCCCTGGAACTCAGCTACGTAACCTTAAGAAGGAATTCAGCAAAGGCTAACAGTGGTGCTGTTCTCTCTCTTTTGGTTTGCTTTTGCTGCAATCTTTGACTTTCAAATGGAATAATAATAAAGGCTAGAGTTTTGATATATGTGATAACTTAGCTTCATATTGCACATGCGCCTTGTGGAAATACTTTTCAAATAGCTAATTTTTAAATCTGAGCTGGCCTTTACACCTTTTATCTAATAGAAAAATAAGTAGATAAAAGAAATCTTTGCATCAGTGAAGTCCGTAACAAAAATCATGTTGACATCACTGTAACTTATGACTTCAGCTTTGATATGCTAGCAGTTTTCCACAGCCCTAAGAATAATACTGTTTCCTGTAAATATATTTGAAGAAAGTACTTTTCAGTAAGCATTTTTTGAAGTAAGTTATGTGATACCAGTTGGAATTCATGCAACTTCATGAAGTGCTTTTAAAACTGTGTTTAAAATAGGCAGATAGTTTGGCATTTGGGCTGTGCTGTTGCCTGTCTGTATAGTTGAACATATTTAATGTGCTCTGAATATTCAGTATTTGGGTTTAACCTAAAATTATATAAGATGCATAAGTAGACTTCAATATCACTGTTTCTGTGGCAGTTTTTACAGTATCTGCCTCATAATGAAATGAGCAAAGTAAAATTTTTCTACAACACTTGTTATCTGTTGAAAGATTTCTATTTAACTTGATTTTTTCAAGTTAATGATGTAAAATTACTTTCTTTATAAACCCAAAATAAATCTAAATTTAAAGTTCAGTGCTTTGGAATTGTTTGCAAACTTCGTCTTGGTATTGGAAGACAGACATCACAGAGAAACAAGAATAAAGATTTAAAGGGACATTTGGGAAGTCCTTTTCCTCAAATTTTTATATAAGATGTGTGATTTCCTGGATTTGAAGTGATTTTTAAATGAATGCTCCGTGGAGAAAGAAGCAAGTAAAGAGGGCTCCCCAGGAAATGGAGAGTGTGCTGTCTTCTTGGAATTCAGAACTATAGGAGAGATGATTCTGCATAGAAATGTACATTTTGGTTATATGAAAAACCGTTTATTNGGCTAGAGTTTTGATATATGTGATAACTTAGCTTCATATTGCACATGCGCCTTGTGGAAATACTTTTCAAATAGCTAATTTTTAAATCTGAGCTGGCCTTTACACCTTTTATCTAATAGAAAAATAAGTAGATAAAAGAAATCTTTGCATCAGTGAAGTCCGTAACAAAAATCATGTTGACATCACTGAAACTTATGACTTCAGCTTTGATATGCTAGCAGTTTTCCACAGCCCTAAGAATAATACTGTTTCCTGTAAATATATTTTAAGAAAGTACTTTTCAGTAAGCATTTTTTGAAGTAAGTTATGTGATACCAGTTNTTACAGTATCTGCCTCATAATGAAATGAGCAAAGTAAAATTTTTCTACAACACTTGTTATCTGTTGAAAGATTTCTATTTAACTTGATTTTTTCAAGTTAATGATGTAAAATTACTTTCTTTATAAACCCAAAATAAATCTAAATTTAAAGTTCAGTGCTTTGGAATTGTTTGCAAACTTCGTCTTGGTATTGGAAGACAGACATCACAGAGAAACAAGAATAAAGATTTAAAGGGACATTTGGGAAGTCCTTTTCCTCAAATTTTTATATAAGATGTGTGATTTCCTGGATTTGAAGTGATTTTTAAATGAATGCTCCGTGGAGAAAGAAGCAAGTAAAGAGGGCTCCCCAGGAAATGGAGAGTGTGCTGCCTTCTTGGAATTCAGAACTATAGGAGAGATGATTCTGCATAGAAATGTACATTTTGGTTATATGAAAAACCGTTTATTATGTCAGTCTAAATGCTACTTGGTAATAAAATGTATGATTTTAACTTATGGTCCCTTCATTGTTGTTTGTTCATTCAGTTGTAATGGTGACTGTAAGGCAGGTGGGGGAAGCGGAAGTGAGGACTAATGTAACTTTAAAGTCTCTGTGGTTATTAGATATAATAAATTTAGGATGATAATTGGAGGGTGGAGGGATGATGTAAAAACTTAGCCATCAGAGTTCAGTAAGCAACAGGAAGATTCAAAAAACAAGCAGTCTGAAAATCAGAAGTTTTAAATAATTTGAACTGGCTCCTCCCAAAGCTTTTAAACCTGGTCATGCATTTTCAGCATGACCTGATATTTCAGATGAAGTGCAAGATGGCTCATAGAAATTTAGGAAGTGATCTGAGACTGAAGAATCTTGAAAGACAAATGAAAACCTTTTCTCTTGCTACATCAACTGTCTATAAGTTTGGACTTCCATTTCAGGGTATTTTTAGAAGAGGAGGATGGCATGTTGCAGGTATACAAGCATTGGAAAACATGTTAACTGGAAATCTTTGCCTGAAAAAAACACTTGCACTTCAGTTAGGTCTGTCATGGACTAGAGGGAGACGAAAAATGTCTTCCTTATCAGTGTGTGCAAATGGCAGCAGAAGAGACAATCAGTTTTGCTTTCTGTTCACTTTTCCGTGTTTGGAAATAGGCTTAGATGGATACTATTGTTCAAATGTTGGGTTTCAAGTATTTTAGCCTTTGCAGATACTGAATTCCTAGCAGAAGCCTTCATATTTAACAAATGCTGTTCTCATCCTTCACTAAAACGCTGAATTCCTAAGATGGTTGATGTGCAAATTCTTATGTCTATATACTTGTTACTTAACCGTAAACCAGAATATTAGAGCCATTAGAAAGGGTATAGGTAGAGAGGCTGTATTTTAGACACTCCTGAGCTTTAGACCAGGTTTCTTAGTCTTTGTCATCTCAAGATTTTTGAAGGAAGTAATGCAGTGTCTTGAGCAGATGGAGAGACCATGTTGATACTGTCCTGCAAGAAGCAAGGTCCCAGAAGGATCCTGGGAATCTTTTGGTATTATCCATTGAGATGCTGTTTCAAGCACTGTATTTTTATTATGTTTTTAAGTCAGGGTGTCTAATATAAAGCTTCTATAGAAAATATATGTCTCTTCCACAACAGAAAATTATTTTTACCACTGAAAGAATCTTTTTAAGGGCACAGATCAAGGCATATCACCTTTCTTGTATTTCAGGCAGTCCTCTTACCAGTTTAGGTGCCATTATGAGCTACTGTTGCCTTCTTTGGAGCTCTTTTCAGTGTAAGGAAGTAGGGGCGAATTATGTCTTTTGTGTCGAGTTCTTCTATGCTTGCCCTTCCCAACTTTACTTTCTGTGGAATGTTCAGGAACTGCCCCCCAGTAAATGGTTCGGTTTTCTAATGGATCTAATGTATGCTTACTCCAGCATCCAATCATCTTGCTACACTCAGATTTATTCCCCTAAAGTGTAGAAAATGTATTCTAGTCAGAGAACTAGAGGGCTTAATTTGTAAGGAGATGTAAGAAACTAAACTAAAAACAACAGCATCAAGAAAAATATATCTTAATAGAACACTTCTTATATGCTAGTCAAAAGGCTGTCTTTCAAAATGTGTGTGGAGACTAAATTAACATGTTTTACTAGGGAGCATTGTCAGAGACTGAAATAGTTCATGCCTCAAATATTGATACAAAAGAGTCTTGCCCATTATAGCAAAAACTGTATAAAGACCACCCCTTCCTAAAGGATGCCTGACTGGAACTTTGGACTGAAAGTCAAACTGCTGAGATTAGATAAAGGGAAAACCCATTTTTCAATCACCTGAAACAAACAAGTAAACAAGGAAAAGAATGTGAGCTAAACCCAGCAGCCATGCTAAAAATCATCTCTGGCTTGCTTCGGGGTGGGGGAGGCTGTAGCCCACAGACCCATTTGCTGGGAGCTGGTTTGCAGAGATTTCCCCCCCCAGCCAGGTTGGCGGGAGGAAGTTTTGGTGTGTTGTAACCTCTGCTCAAGGGCAATGAACCCATCCTCCCTTACACAAACTGGCTCTGGAACCCCCAACTCTCGGAAGGCCACATCCATGGGACATTCACATGAGAGGCAGCTGAGGGGGTGCCTTAATCCATCAAAGACCCCCCAAAGTGCCCCTGCCAGAGTCATTCATGAAGCCTTGCATCACAGACTGCACGAGATGCAACAAACCCAGACTGTTTTAAGAAACAATGACAAACTCCACCCCTCCAGGGAGGTGCCTGGATTTTCCCATCTGGCTCGAGCATATATTAAACCATCGAATTCTATGCTTTTTGGTGGGACCTTCACCATCAAGAAGACCAGCTGGAGAGGATCAGTGGAACATTGCTGGGATCCATGGAGTGGTGATATTTTCCTTATTCTGTCCCTGTCACTCTCTTTCTGTCCCCCCCCCTTTTCTATTTCTCTCTTTCTTTCTCTCTCTCTCTCTCTCTCTCTCTCATATTTACTATCAAATAAAACCCATACTATTGTCACTGGCATATGGTCTCGTTGGCACCTTAATTCAGATGGAGGCATTTCTAAGAACTTTAGTAACCGGATCTTGACAAGCGTTACTTACGAAACGATGTTCTAGTGAGTAAAAGCTGTGGTGAAAACTACTGGACATTGGATAGTCACCTATCAAACAGTACAGTCAGCAAAGTACACTCTCTCCATTCAAGGCACCTAGACAGCCTATCTTCTTTTTAACAAGCAATTCAAGGGATTTTCAGAATTTAGTGCTTACCCAGTAAGTTAGATACCTCTTATTAAGAAATGCTGTTTCAGGAAATGTTAATTAAAATCTTCAGTCAGTGCAGTAACTCCTGTAGTAAGTACTGACTCAGGCTGGTGTTTAAATTCAGTATGTTGGCATCAAATAAATAGGTGCCAAAGTTTCTAGTTAAGTGTGATTGCTTAGGAAAGAAAGTTCAGCAGCTTCAAAGTCTTCTGCAATTTTAATTATATTCTATTGAAGTGGGCAGTGATTAAACAGATATTAGATTGAAATATCAATTAAATAATTCATTAATTTTTATATAAGGTGTATTTTTGATAACTTTATTAGATATTTAAGGAGTGTATGTCTTGGCTGTCAGCTGGTAGTTACTTACTGAGTAATGTACTTACTAAGAACTGATAAAGCCCCATATGAAGCTAATTTTTTAGTCCATGGTTTTCCTGTTTTTTCCAGTCCTTGGCCATGAGAAATTATTTTAATCTTCAGCCTAAATGTGTACAAAGCCATGCACCTGGAATGGAATAACCTGATGGAATTGTACAGGCTGGAGCTCGTTGTTTAGATAGCAGATTTATGTAAGAAGACCTGGGTGCCTGGGGATGCTGGTGGACAGCAAGTTAACCATCAGTTAGCAGTGCATCCTTGTGGCAAAACCAACCATGTTCTCTGCCCTGTATTAGTAAGAACAAACACAGCGGGTCGAAGGAAGTCATTATTCTCTATTCAGCATTTGTGAGATGACTTGTGTAATACTGGGTCCAGCTGCAGGCTCCCCAGTACACGAAAGACCTTGAGTGAAATAAGTCAAACAGAAGACCACGAAGTTGGTCAGTAGATAGGAGTACATGATGTGACATAATGGAGAGGTTGAAGGCACTGGATTTGTTCAGCCTCAGAAGAGAGAATACTGAAATCTTATTGCTATCCACAGATACCTAATGGAATGTATAGAGAAGACAGAGCCAGAGTGTACGGTAAAAGGGTGAGAGGAAATAGAAGTTGAAACATAAGTAATTATAACTTGATACACACTTTTACGAGGAAGGTGATAAAATACAGGATGAATTTACTCAGATATGTTACAGAATTTTCTTCTGTGAAGACATTAAGAACTCAGCTATATGAGATCCTGAACAACCTTCTTTAACTGACATGCTTGGAGCAGGAAATTGAACTACATCACCTCCATGAAGTCTCTTCCAACCAATATGATCCTACAATTCATGGCCAACTTAAACAAGCTACGCTTTTGACTCAGTTTTGTCCTTGAGCTTTAACCATTCTTTTTCTACATACAATGTTAGCTGCCAAATGAGTGTGTAGAGATGCATTAATAAAATTCTCTCCATGTCTTCGCTGGGTTGTCTTGATCTCCTTGAGTTCCCTTTTGAACAGGCTGTTGATTCTCTTTATGATCTTAGTCTTTTTATTCACCTTTTTGAATGTAGCACACAGTCTCCAGAAATGATTAGCTATTCAATTAATATGCTAATATCTGTGCTACATTTTTTCTTTTTCAAGAAGATCATGATTGGTTAATTGATAAAAGAGGTAATTCTGCAGTCAGAAAAAGAGGTAATTCTTCAACGTGAACACACATTGAAGTGTTCAATGCTAATAGCGCCTTGATGGTTGTTTATTCTAAATTTCATAGCTCCTAATCTTTTGTTGTTTTTTACTCTGATACAGCTTTTGTACTCTTCTAATATTTACCATTCTGTAGTTTTTACACTTTTATGGGTAAAATATCTTCTGGTAAAACAGAAAGGAGTGAATGAAGGGAAATCAAATGTTCATGTTTTCCTAGGACCTTATAATCTGTATATGCAATGTTGTAACTCAGTTATGATAAGGCTGTAATTTTTCAGTTACTACAGTGTTTGCAAATTCAGACTGTTATAATTAAGCTCAAATATTCATTCTGGAGATAACAGTAAAAGCAGCAAATTTTAACATTATTCATTCTAAGTGAATGAAAAAATTATTTTAGCGCTTTATAACATTTCTTTTGCACCAAAGAATGTATAAAATTGAAATAATTTAGAAGCACATTGCCTTGAAGAGAGAGCTCTTGGTATTTTGAGATCGATAAAGCATTCCTTAAGTGTTACCTGATATTTAATTCCTTAATTAGGACATACTTTTAATGGCCAAACAGTTTCTGTCATCAAAAACTTACTGAAGCAAGGTCAGTTTATTCTGTGGAATGGACATCTTATCTATATCATGAAGTTATAAAAAGGCTTGTTTTCAGAAGCAAAAGGATTTGCAAAATAGTGTAGTGACAGATGTGTTCCTCTTCACATGAATATAACCTAAAAACTGCTACCCTGTAAAATACTTTTCAAAACATTATCCAGGTCTGTAAATTGAAAATATAATTATGTGAAAGAAATTACTATCAATAAAAACTACTTTACAACTATGCACATTTAAAGCTAGGACTTTCCCTTTTTGCTACTAATGTCACAGCTGAAGAGTGCAATTTTGGAATTACTCCGTAGCACACTGGCTCTAATCAGTTACTGATTCCTCTTTGGTTGTTCAGTTCAAATTCAGTCCACCAGTAATGTCAGTAATGTTCTTTATTTGCTCTAGGTATTAGACTCCCTGATTGTTACTAGATAGGAAGTTTGGCCATTGCAGGTGCAAAGTGGGAGTATAGGCCCATATGAATCTGTGTCAGGAGTAGTTTTAGGAAAACAGATTGGGCACGAGAGAGAAAAATACATGGACTCAGGCCATGACTGGTGGTTTTAATTCCAGAGTTCCTGGAAGATTGTATTATACCTGGCAGTCTTTTGTCATACAGATTACCAAAAAAGATGGAAAACACTGGAAGGGTATTGAGATGATTGATTTCTTTATGCTTGTAGATATGAAGGTAGTACGGAAGGCAGCATACATCTCTACCACTGTATATGAATGACACTGTAAACTGGTCTAGAGTCATAAGAATGGTACTGTTGAGCTTGGCTTCCCCAGGATAGGTCTAAGGGTATAAGATGGCCAGGAAAAGAAGTTTTGGCTGAGATAAGGAAGAAAGAAAGCAGGAATGGTAGCATATGTTTTCAGGAACAAAGGGATTGTCATTCTTGCAGCCCAGCAGTTCATGAGGTATTTGGAGAAGGTAGTGACATGGAATGCAGAAAATGTTGCTCTGGGGTTTTCTGCTAAAAGGGCAGACAACCATGCTTTTCTCTGTTTCTGGGAGGAAATAGTCTCACAGTGATGAGAAAAGAGCAGGACAATGTGAGGAAAGGGATGCATAGGCAATAGTATTCCTGAGTGTATTGCAGCCAGGACAGCAACCAACAATACATTTCAAAGACAAATTAAACTGGCCCAGGCATTTTGGAAGTGTGGGCAGACATTCTGGTGGCACACTGAGGGACAAAACTGCTTGAAATAAGAATGGGAGATTTAGGCAAGCATGAGCTAATGATTGAAGACTTCAATGAATGGAGAAATATACGTGAGTTATGCTTGAAGTTCATGATTGCACCAAAGGTGAAGAAATTTTGCATGGTAGGCAGTGGGGAGAGGGGAGAGATTGGGATGATCTATTCCTCAAGACTCTTTACATGATATTTGTTACACTTTGATGAGGCACAGTTGGTCAAACCTCCCTCCCTTGCCAATTGTAAGGTAGACACTCAACCAGAGTCTGGCCTGCTTTAAAGTGTAAGCTAAATCGCAGAGAGAGAGATGGGAATGCAATACACTGGCAATTCAGGGGATTTTAGAAGTTAATTTCGCAGTGGGCTCTGAGTTCTGACAGATTAGGCCAGGAGAAGCACAAAGTGCTTCTTGGGTCAAGTACCAGAAGACTTCCTAGTGGACAGTGTGTCAGGTAATAGCATGGAGTTATAACCTATCAAGAAACAGGGGGAAAAAAAATCATCATTTAGAGGGAAAATTTTGTTCATCCTTAAGACCAATGAGTGTTAGGGGGACCAGTGAATTCTGGTTGATCATCACTTGTCCTCTCACTGTAGATACAAATTCCACTCTATTCTTGTAGAACAGCTGGAGATGACAGAATGGATCCTCTGTTATGCTCTGTGAGACACTTCCTTTCACTAAACGTCTTCATTCATACGTTCCTGTGGTTATAGAACATTGTTTACAAAAGAGAGTAACTTAATATTTTGACTATTATTGATAAACCCCATGTGATTTTAATCTATTGAGACTTAAGTTCTAAGGCCAGGCTTTGAGAACAGGTTGCTCAACAGCTTGTCCAGTTTTCAATGCAGATGAGCCCACAGCTAGAATTAACAAATTCAAAAGACTGCTCATATTGTGGATTGTCCTAATGACTTTCTATTTGTTGTGCAGCACAGTAGAATTGTGGCTGGATTTCTGATATTTACAGGGCAACAAAAAAGAAGACAAGTAGTATTGTTTGAATACACAGGAAGGGGAACCCCAGGACAAATTCCTCACTCTTATTACTGGAATGACATTTGCATTCAATTAGCAATCCTATGAAATTCTTTCATTTTGCTGCCATGGGTAGTAACCCTACGTGTAGTATATGCTACAACAGCGGTCTGGGCCATCTTGGGGCTGAAAAGCCAGACTGTCACAGAAGGAGAGCTGTATGTTTTATGGAAGTCCTTATGAGAGATGATGAGTGGGCAGTCTGAGCCCGAAGGGCTTTTCATAAAAGACCACACGAACTGGGGCCATGACCTGAATTTCAAGTTTCATTCTGAGAATATTGGTTGTGGGGAAGCACCCTTTACACACAGCTGTGGCGGAGATGACAACTTGTAGGACTAATAATAGTGGCACTGGAAGCTTGTGATTTTGTTTGGTATTTCAAATGAAAAACAGAAAACTAAGAATCAAATAAATATTGTACTATTAGACCATAATTACTACTTATCACAGCATAATTACTGTGGAAGCAGCAACACCAAGGCTCTGGGTTGCAGTCTACAGACACATGGTTTTGAGACCACAGTTATGGCTGAAAAACCAAGGGTGCCAAAAAAAATAGTGGGGTTTTTGCAGAGCTGAAGACCATGGTTGTTACGGGATATGGAGGACTAGCAGGCAAGGTAGAAGGCATAAAAATGCTGGTGTTGCAAATACTCTTGGCCCGGCAAAATACATAACACTGTTACAACAAACACTGCTCATTAGTTAAGGCTAAAAAAATCTGCATCTTTCAAGAGAGTGTTTATGACAAGTGCAAGTCCTGTAAGTGTAAACTGCTTTTCTGAGTCTGCTGGGCAGTGGACATGTGTCCGTATAGGAGAGGAGTTCCTTGGAGGAGCACCCTGGATACTGTGCTCACCTTCTAGAACAGGGGGCTATACCCATTATGAACAAGTTCACGATGACTATGTCTACCAGAAGAGACCACTGGCAGCACACGCTAGTTCTGAGGGGGTATTTAAAAGCTCAGTGTTGCTTTTACACCCAAATGTAGCAGAGGAGGTAGAGCAGGAAGCATCTATGGAGGATGTGTAGCAATGTTAATGGCACATCCAGGTGTTTGGAGCTAGGCAATGTGTAGAAGAATACAGATTTGTAAATTTAGGCTATCATTTAGATATCATTACTGGAATTATATGAAATGTTTTAACCACTCATGCCAACTGTTCAAACCTGGTGATTATGTTGAGCTTCATCTCAAAGCTGTCAACATGTACAATCCTCCATATTCTTCTGCTACTAATTTAAGCAATACGAAAGCAGAGAGAATTTTAGACTGCATCAGTACCTTTCCTAAAGAGTAAATGAATTCTGGTTTTGATCAGATTTTCCTCTTGGCTATCATTACTATAAAAGCAGTTGAAAGTACAGGATGCAGAACTGTTGTTCATCTGCCATTTTAACAATAGACAAAAGAGGTACTGTTTAATTGAGCTAAATAATGGTAACAATAACCCTTGTTTTGCTGAGAGTCTCACAGAACTTACAGAAGTGAGGGATCAGAGGTACATATGTTAATTGGTGCAAAAGAACTGCCTCACAAACTGGGGTGGTCTGTGCATAGGAAGGTCATATTGATTGACATCTCCTTGCCTGAAGACCCTCTGCATGTTATATCATGGGGGGGGGGGGAACTGTTGGGGTATTTTTAAGGCAAAAAATCACCATAGATATCTGTCCTAGGCTACAGTGTAAGATGTGCCCCCCAAGGAGTATTCTATCACCATCTGTTGAAGCCAGGTGTGGGGATGTTCCCTGCCTCCTCCCTCTGGATTATATNAGTTTGGGGCAGCACAGGGAGCCTTTTCCACTGGACTCCCAGAGGAAGACCAGACTCTTTCTACACTGCCACTGGACCTTCAGAGGAAGACGAGACCTTTTCTACAGAGTCACTGCTTCAACAGAACCATCACTCCAGGAGGACTGCAGCCACCATTTGATTGGACTACTGCCAACCCCCTGACTGTCAGGGGTCAGGTTTGTACTCTGACTCTCTCAGTGGGTTGTTTTTTGTACTATTACATTTATTTTATTTTTCCTATTAAATTGTATTTCTGACTTGAAGTCTCTCACTAGTTTGCTTTCAAACTAGTACAATATCCCAAGACCTCCTTCCTCCTTTCACATGATCAAAATTCTCACAGGGTTAGGGATATCAGAAAGTTACTTAGGGCAGAAAATATTTGTGTGCTGCACTTGTATTACAGGTGGTAACTGTCTACTAAGACATATTGCCAGCTCTTCTTATCACGTGACTCTGCAGTTAATGTGAATGTGAAAGTAACTTGCCCAAGCTGCAGACTGATGTCTGCGAACGTTTGCAGAAGCACAAGACCCTGGCTATTAAAAAAAATCCTGTTAATTTGGCTATGAATTTCTCATGAGAAATTCAAAGTTTGCATGGAAAACATCAAAGATAAAAGGCTAAAAATGTGAAACATGTTATGGATAGATCTGTAATCTAAACAAAACCTGTGCTTCATCCCTGTGTCAAAAGAAACAAGAGACAGGGAAGTGCTATGTTTTTGATGATATTAAATGTATTCAGGAAACTGGAAGTTCCACCCCTTATTTAGTACCATTTACATCATACTCAGGTCCCACACTATTCCATACAACCTCATTAACCACCTTCCCCTTCCCATTCTTTGATATAATACACAGATATTGTTCCCTTCATTTATAGACCACCCCTGCAAAATGTCTATAAAACGTGTTCAAAATGTCTGTTATTAATTTAGTCCATTACGTTGGGCTCTATTTCTTGCTGCTTGTTACTGGGCACCAAAGCCAGCTCAGGTCAAGTCACTGGTTCCTGTAAGGCTTCTCCTCCATTGCCTCAGGTGGTTTCTGCTGTACTAATTCCTGTACCATACAATTCAAATCATAGCTTACAACAATTTAAGGGTATATCCATTACAATCTCCATCCCTAGTCCTTTTCAGCCAGGTTATTGTGTTTAACATTGCAATTAACCCCTTCCCCTTGTCTCCAGCCTGGCTAACAACAAAGGGTTCCCACCAGAGTCCGCTGTTAGTGTAGGCCACATTACAGTCCTGCATGGGCTACAGGAGACAGCTGCTTCACCATGGTCTCCATCATGAGCTGTGAGGGAATCTCTGCTGCCCCTGTTCCAGTGTGGGGCCACACCTGTGGGAGACAGTCCTCAAAATTCTCCAGTATGGGTCCTTTCCATAGGCTCCAGTTCTTCGCTAACTACTCCAGCAGGGCCCCCCATGAGGTCACAAGTCCTGCCAGCAAACCTGCTCCAATCACAGCATCTCATGGGGTACAGCCTTCTTCAGGCATTCACCTGCTCCAGCATAGGGTTTTCCATGGGCTTCAGGTGGGTCTCTGCTCCATCATGGACTCATTCATGTCATAGTCCATTCAGCTCAAGTTCACACTGGAATTCCAACCTGTCCAGTACAGCAGCACAGAAACGGCAGCAACATGCTGGCCATCTGCCAGCCCAGGCACATCACCAGGGCTGTTATCAAAATGTTCCCAGGCACAGTACGTGGAGGTGATAAGCAGTACAGAGCACAGCAAGCAGCAAAGCAAAAAACAACCACTAATGAGCACTAGACTAATATACAGTCATGCAAGGGAGTCCCATGGCAAGCACAAGAGCCTGCTGATTACTAGCTAAACAGCACTAATAGCTGTAAACTCAATTTAGCACATTCCAATCAAATCTGTCACTATCTTGAACCCTTTGTGCCCCATATTGGGTGCCCAAAAGGACTGTCATGGTTTAACCCCAGCCAGCAACCAGGCCCCACACAGCTGCTCACTCACTTCCCTACCAGTGGGATCAGGGAGAGAATGGGACAGGTAAAAGCTAGAAAACTCATGGGTTGAAATAAAGACAGTTTAATAGGGAAAGCAAAAGCCACATACGCAAACAAAACAAGGAATTAATTCAATGCTTCCCAAGGGCAGGCAGGTGTTCAGCCATCTCCAGGAGAGCAGGGGCCCATCATGCATAATAGTTACTTGGGAAGACAAACATCATCACTCTAAACATCCCCCTCTCCTCCTTCTCCCCCTACTTTATATAATAAGCATGATGTCATATGGTCTGAAATATCCCTTTGGTCAGTTTGAGTAACCTGTCCTGGCTGTGTCTCCTCCCAGTTTCCCTTGCACTTCCAACTTCCTCACCATCATGGCAGTACGAAAAGCAGAAAAGGCCTTGGCTCTGTGTAAGCACTGCTTAGCAATAACAAAAACATCTCTATTATCATCACTGTATTCAGCATAAATATAAAATATAGTCCCATACCAGACATTGTGAAAAAAGTTGTCTATCCCAGCTAAAGCAGCACACAAGACATGTGCTTTCATATCCATGTTAAAAGAAACTAGAGGCAGGAAAGTGCTATGGTTTTGATGATATAAAGTGTATGCAGACAAGTGGCATATATGTTCCAAATTATACTTTTGCAATGGAGTTAGCAGCAGGACCACAGTAGGATGCTGTCTGCCCTGCCTCTGCCCCTCTCTACCCCAGCTTCTAGTCTGCTAAGAAACTTGCAAACTTTTTAGCCAGCACCAAAGTGCCCATGGTCCCCACCTATACATACTCCCAAAGTATTCATTTTTTGTTCTGTTTTTCCATTTTCGTGTGCAATGTGGCCTGTATCTTGCTGCCCCAGGAACTGCCATGGTCATCCTGGCAGCTTGCATCAGGGTATACAGGGTCTCCTGATCAGACTCACAGGACTAGCCTCTTTGCATGGGGCAGAGCTTGCTTGAGGATTTCTTGGTGGCCTTCTAAGACTGGGGCATAGTCCTCCTGCATATTCTAACTTGCTAATGTTTTTAAGGTTAGAGGATTAGGGTATGTTTTTAAGGTTAGACAGTAGTAGACAGTAGTCTTGCAATAGTGTCGCCAAAAAATGATGGAATCTACACATTTCAGGAATACCAGAGGAAAGGCATAGGTGTAACCCTGCAACTCGTCTCTGTTTCTTCCCTGCCCTCACTTGGATCAACACTGCATCCATTTCCTGGCTTTTTCAGGTTTGCCAGTCTCTCAGCTAGAGAGAAGTCACTCATTTCTCTCCATTAAAGCCTAAATACATGCTATATAATTGTGACAATTGGTTCCTCCTAGTCTAATTCTATGTAATCTTTCCTGTGGACAGTTTATTTCACCTATGCTCTTATCCCATTGTGAGACTATGTCTTCTTCACAAAGTTTGTGTTTAAAGGGGGATCTTGCAGCGGTTTCTGAGATAATTGTGTCATTTCTGACTCCTTTCTCTGATATGACTTTCTGTCGCCTGTTTCCCTGGCTTTGACAGGATGAACAATCAACTCTGACTAAACAGGTATTCCAGTCTCCTTGTTCAAATCCTACAGGAATTATAACTAGATTCATATATCAGGGAGTGTATATACACATTTTACACAGTATACACACACTTTATAAATTATATACGTATATATCAGGTAATGAAGTCTACAGTAATGGTTATTTTATATATTTAAGCCCTTAATATTTAAAAGAAAAAATGTATTCTTACAGGCAACAGAATGTCTAAAATGGGAGTGACTTAGGATATTTTTTCTCTCCAGATATATGTTCTTTTATGTAGCAAGCCATGAGCTGAAAGTTAGCACATCCTAGTTCAAAATTATGCATAATTTCCTTGACTGGGGCCATTTTCTTGGCTCCAAACCAGGTCAGATTTCATTAAGAGTTACAAGCCTTTTCTCAGCCCACAGCCTTTTCATACAGTTTCCCGTATTTCCATTTAAAAGACAGCTCAAAGCAAATGCTTTAAAGCAAGTGCTTTAAAGCAAATGCTTTAAAGGATGCTACAACTCAAATTAGGATTTTCCTCTGCATTACAGCATAAGCTTTATTCCTATAAAGCAAAACTGGCTGATGTTGAGCGCTTATCTCTAACGAAAAGCTGTGAGAAGAGGTTGTTATAGAGATGTAGACAGTTTTTCTAAAATCAATTAGCTTTTCTTAGTTAGCTTACAGCACACAGTCTCTAGATAAGTGTGATCAAAGTCCATATAGCAGGCACAACGTAACCTGTTTTCCTGGGATCCACCACAGTAGTGTGTCACTGAACTACAGTTAAATTTTAAAAATCTCTTCTAAAGCTTGGCTCTTGTTCCTATGCTCTTTGGTCACCAAAAGATGCCATTTCAGCACCACTTGCTTCTCTGCTTTAAACCTGGGTGAAAGATTTCCTTTGGTTCTTAGCTGGAAAAATGCCATTAAAGCATGCTTTACTTCCTCAGGCTATTCTGAGAGGTACTGTCCGACTATATTCCACTGGGTTATAGTATACCACAGTATGGACACACTGAGGAATGACTGAAAGAAAATTCACAGAGATTACGTATTCCCAAATATTGTGAGAATTACGATTTTTAATAAACAGTAAATCCAATACAGATAGGAGTTTTTACACTCATTTAGTTGAACACAGTTCTACAAAGAGAATAAAATTATGCTAGTTAGTATTTCAGCATAACAAGGTGTATCACAATTTCGGTCAATATTCAAATTTGTAACTGTAGCTATTATTGTTTACAGAAAGATTAGCAGTTTTCTGTTGGTTTGCAAGATCATTATGTTGGCTAGCTTCCCTCATACATAAAAGATATTTTCTCTCTTAATTGTGAAATAATTGGGCAGAATCAACTTGTTTGTGTAGACTCACTTCACTTCAGACAAAGCAAAGAAGGTCCTAATTTTGCCCGTGTCCTCTGAGGGTCCTCATTCAGCAGACTTATTAAAGAATATGCCATTTAACAGTCACTAGTCAGTTAATTAAAAACAGACAGTGAAGCACCTAGTTTTAGCATAATAACATGCTATTTGGAGTACTCCAGGAAGATTCTAAGTATTTGCCTAAAGAGATTCAATTATGCTATTTGCTGCGTCCTGAAATAATATCCTTAATGAATATGCAAGAAACTACTTCCCACCCTTTCTACTGAAAATGTAATACTGTCCAGCAGAGAACTCACTCTTCCAAGGAGTGAATATCAGGGAACCATGCAGTGTTGCTGCTCAGTGATGAGGGCTCTTGCTGGGCAGAGGGACTCCTAGCATTGAGTTGAGCATAATTTCCCTTCGGAAGAAAAGCAATGTAATTGTATTATGCAGGGATTTTTTTCTGCCAAGTACTCTATGTCAGCAGAATAATAA
Organism: Dryoscopus gambensis; assembly: GCA_013389985.1. Classification (NCBI taxonomy): domain Eukaryota; kingdom Metazoa; phylum Chordata; class Aves; order Passeriformes; family Malaconotidae; genus Dryoscopus; species Dryoscopus gambensis. Next base: position 17,848 of record WEIT01039550.1, read on the forward strand.
AACACAGTTAAAGCAAAGTCATATTAAAGCAAAAGTAATATTAACTTCTATTGCAATATCTTAGTGTTTTTACCTGCCACTCATTTGACAAAGTATTGTTCTTTAAGGAGCTCTTTACGTTTTCCTATTATGATTCCATTCTCCTCACTTATTTGGCATTATGAAACTGGTTTCACAATTCATTTAAATCTTGGCAATGATTAACCTACAGCGCTTATGTTGCAAGTCACCTCAACTGTGCCTGCTAGCAGATGCCATTGAGAGGACAGAGGCGGTATTCATTTTGTCAGAGAACAGCTTCAAGAGATACAATTGTTTTAAATACTTCCATGATGTTTTCCCTCCCTCAGAGACGGGGTTCAGCAACGAGGAAGAGGAACAGGTGTATGAGAAAGTCATGCTGGTGTAAGCAACCATATTTATTTCCTACTTCAGCCTGTAGAGAGGTTTGCACTGCAGTCTTTTTAGTTAGTAAAAGTGGTTTATTTCACCACTTCTGTAACTAATAAAATTTGCTGCAGCTGGCACAGACTGTGCAAGTCAGAAAAATTGACTATGAGTACTCTAAGGGTGCATCTCCACAATTTTGGCATCTTTTCCATGCAACAACGTCTCAGCTCAAGGAGTAAGTAAAATGGTATGTCAAGTGGACAGAGAGGGAAAGGATGGAAACGTTAATTCTGCAAGTGATGTTGAAAAATGCAACAAGAATGAACAGAAATTAGAGCTCACAGAGTTCTAAGATAGCAGTGCTATTATAGGCACCATAACACAGGCTTAGTCTTTTTCATAGTGAGAGATGACTCTTATTCTGTTTTATCACCAGGAAAGATGGAACCAGTTTTTATTAATATTCTATTCGTGTTTCCTATATCGCATGGCAAACTACAGGAGCTCAGTTTCATGATGTCCCCTTAGCACACAATACTGACACAGTGAGGCAAAAGTAGAAAAGAGCGAGCAGAAGTAGAGACTGGAGGCAACAGATATTTTACCAAGCTTTCTAGTTTCCTTCTATTTTTCTGCTTTGTTAAAAAGCAAATTCTGTTGTTCCTAGTTGATGTGGGATAATGGTTGCATTTTTACAAAATCAAAAAATAGTGTGTGAAGAACCTTTGAGATCATTTAGTGCAGCCTCTTACACTAAGGGTGAACTTCAAGGGTAGAGCAAGTTATTCAGGGCCTCATTCAGAAGAACATCAAGGAACACTCAGGCCTGTCTGCTCGCTTTGGGAGAGAAGCCAAACCACAATAAAAAAGCTAGTAGGTAGGAGATTGCTCAGCCACTGTTTCCACAGAGCCCAAGTGAGACAAGCAGGCCAGGCTCTGGATAACAAAGCTCATGGTGAAGCAGAGCTGTGATGGAACTCAAGGCAAGTCCATCTATGCTGTAGATCACACAGAGACAGAAGGCTCAGGCCTGAATTTAAAGGGAGTTCCTTGATCCAGGGACAGGGAATGTTAAGTGTCTCAGGTGAGGCTGGTCAGTGCAACTTCGGCCTATTGGTACTTTTAGGGTCTTTGAGAACAAGTTTTAGATATCACTAAGATGGAGAATGATAGAAACAATAGCTTTCTTTGCTAAGTTTCTTCATAAATGAGGATACTAAATCACATAAGATCACTCTCCAAATAGAGGAAATTCAGCTCTGCTGGTTGGAACAAATCAATCTGAAGTTGCAAAAGAAATTTGCCTACTGTGGCCCTTTCGACAATCCTGCTGGACAATTAAGCAACATCATACGGTATTCCTGGAGTTAAAATACATAATACGGTTTCTTTGCATCTATTTTTTCTGTACGTTCTAATCATTGACTTTTGGTACTGGTCCTTGGGACCACCTTTATCCCTTACCTTTTGTGGAGTTTGTCAGCTTGTCTGCCTGCTATCTTGCACTTCGGAAACTTCCTCTGTTGAGTACTGTAAGTTACTGTCTAGAAAGGCAGAATGCCTATTCCAGGTGCCAGTGTCAGAGAGGTCCATGTACACACCTCTTTGCATTGTTGTTTATCCATCTCATCTTTATAACAAAATAGACAATATGCAGGTTTTCATAAAGTCAAATGAAGCCACAAATTTAAGAAACGCAGCTATCTGTCACAACATCCTAGGAGTCTGCCCAACCTCATGGACTAAAAAGCACCATAAACTATCACCATGTAGATTTATGACAGGCCCAACTCAGTCTGAGGATTTCTACACAGCTCAGCCATGAGCTTTTTTGCTTTAGCAAACCAATACAACTCTCGAGTTTCACTCTTTTTACAGAACCCACAGGAGTTTACTGAAAAATGAAATTTGCATGCAAAGCCTGCCCATGAGCCAACAGCATTGCTCTCCTAGCAACTCAAGTACAATAAATTATGTGCATTTAATGAAAAGTGACTCATTAAAGGATTACAAAGCAAATCTCAATCTCGTTAGAAACCCGTGTTGTGATATCAGCACATGCTCTGGTATATCATTACTCAGGAAACATGCTGGTGTTGTAAATATATGTGACACCCCTAGTTTCCTCAGCCTTTGTTTAGCAAAGATTCATATACCTGCTGAATGGAAATATAGTTGTTGAATCCACTTGTGTTCCAAGCCTTTTATAAGCAAAAATAATTGCCACTACTTTTACAAATATTGTTCAATAATTATACATACACAGGTGGGTTTGTGATGGTATCCTAACATGCTTCATACTGTAGTGGGTACAAGTTCTTAAATAACCCAGCAAAGGATCCTCCAGAGTGTTCCCTTATCAATATGTTTATTATTTATATGAGGAGTCAACCACGCTGCTTGATGTTATATTTCAGTAGCATTCCACCTTCATACCAGTTTGTGCTCTTCTTTCAGCATGCTCTAACCCTGGAAGACTGAACCAATTTCTTTAATAATGGAGAGGTTATACAGTGTTTCTGGAGCTGCTGCTGGGTATTCAATATTCACAAAACAGTGTGAATACACCACTATGGTCTTGTTCAACTTGCCTAAAAAGTAACAGTTCACTACTTGAATTGATTGTGTTGGCAATGACTAATTTCATCAGGTTTTCATAAAATTCTATTTCCATGTGTTCTGAATGCAAGACAGACATGCAATCTGATACCTTGCTTCAGGTATGTCTTGATCACCATAGATATGAAAAGGCACTGCAGCATCTCTGCAGAAATGCCCTAGGCATGAATACTTGGGCAAATGACACTCTCTAGCTCTCACAAAGTTAGTCCATTGCAACGTGCTAAAATGAGCTGTATTCTAGATGACAGAAATAACAAACTGTAAGGAATCAGGTAATGGGAGGTTATGATGCCCCTCTTCTCTCATTGAGCGAGACACAAGTAGGTAACAAACTAAGTCTTAGAACAGTACCACTTGGCATGGTGCATGGGACTCTGAAAAATGCTTGTTAGACAGGAAATAAAAGGCACAGTGCAGATGGCTTGGATTTTAGTTACAGTAAAAGACATGAATTCCTGAAGAGTCAGGAAGATCTGGCAAAGGTCAAATTGAAAAGGTATCAGACTCATTTTGGGTTACATAGTATCTTTTTGGAGATACTGCTTCCCAAGATAAATTTTCACTTCATGTAGTCCTGGTCCTCAGATGTATTTATGACTGCATTATAAAGCTTTCATCTTTTCTATTCAGATTACAAACGTTTTCTGCCATTACTTACTGCAATCATTGTGACCCACAGACTTTACTAGAAAATCCAAATGGCTGGTGAAAAAAGCGTCTGAGAAAATCCTAATCTTCCCTGTCTTACGCTTTATTTTCTTTCTGCTTCTGCTAACAGCTTGAGATCTTTAAAAGTCAGTTTTGAAATATATGGGAAGTATATCCAGTTAATTCCACAGAAATTTCCAACCAGTTTTCCATTGGTACCAAAACAAATGCCTTAGCTATTTTTCATGTGGATTGTAACTGTTCAGACACATTATCTTGTCCCCCAAAATATAAGGATCATGATAATCTTTCCTCAAAACAAAATTATCATTAAGCCAGTTAGCTCAACTCTCCTGAGCCACTCTTTCTTCTTTTTAAGTATTGATAACTCAATATTGACAAGGACAGTCATTCCCTTTCTTGGAATTCTCCCTAATTTTCAAGATTTCTAAAGATTTTGAGGTTTCTAGAAAAGCAACATTCCTGAGCCCAAGAAGTCAGTGGCTAGTTTATTTTCAGTTTCACATGCATAAACTGCATTAGTCCTGATGACTTGAAAATGTGTAGTATTAGTCATTTTTGTCTGTCACATAGCCTGTTAAGCATTCTTCTTTCCTTCTTTGCTATTTCTGACTTTATTTTTTTCTGTGACAATAAATGTATTTTTTTTCTTTTTAGTGATTTACTTCTAATATCTTAATATCATCAAAGATAGTACAAGTTTATAAGGTATTGGTGTCTTAGAGATATCATTAACTTCCTTAGACAGATGTCTTGTTTTAAATCACAACCTTATTGTTAGCATTAATTTTATACTTTTACTATTCTTGGTATATAAACTAGTTTCTTACACAGATCTTCATGTGTTCCCATTTTTAATTAATTTTTAGGGAGGTATATAGAATATTCGTCAAAATCCATTTTTGTTAACAAGAGGAATAACTTCTAAAGGTCTATCTGGATATATCTGTTTGAAATGGTGCTGTCCAGCTGCATTCCTATCTTTCCAAACAGAAAGATGGTGATGGTGTGGAGCTCTGTGTTTTCAGGGAATGTCACAAACTGAAAGCTTTTCCCATATTTTTTTGAACAAAACAATCATGTAATGTTATGATTCCATCATTGTGCTTTTTAGACACATTCTATATAATGTCCTTGTCTTATTCTACTTTGCTCTTTTTAATTTCTTATTCCAAGAAGCATACACCATCAGAGTAGTCTGTTGTTAGATCTTGCATGTATCACAACACTACTTATCTCATGCTATTTCAAAGGAAATGACAAATAAATGTAATAAGTAAGTTACTTTTCCCAGTCAAAGGTCCTCATTGTGTAATAACTTTTAAAGAAGTTCAAAACCCACAGCTCTCACATTACAGGATGTCCCTGTAATGGGAGACAACCCACAAGCCCATATGAATTTATCATATTTGCTCCACTGAACTGTGTCTATTTTTCATCAGATGGTTCTCCATGGTTATGACAGAGGAAACAGAAGAGAGCTGGAAGAGGAAGTGCTGCCTCTGATCATTAAAAAGTGGTTTGGCCCAAAACTCTTTCTTTGGCTCTTAGCTATTTTAAACAAAAAATAATTGCATCAGGTTGGAGCAAAATGAAGGCTGTAGTCCTAATTTCTCTCCACTCAACCTTTTGTGCATGCAGTATGATACAGTTTTCATCTTTATGGTATATGAGTTTCCTTCAATAGACTTCTCAAGGCATCAGATGGATGTTCCTTTAAAAATGATCAGCTATTGAAAATTTTCTTCTCAATGCTCATACATGATCCCATACCTAATACACTGCATGCTGTTGTCATGGTTTAGGAATGGTATTCCCAATTTAGTAGTCCCACTAAAAAGCAAACCACAAGCTGTTCCCCTCCCTCTTCCATGGGAGATACAAAAGGCAGAGCTTACATGTTGAGATAACAACAATTTACTGGAAACAGCAAGGAAATAAGAAAATGAAGAGTAACAGTAACAATACTACTAACAAAAATGTACAGAGAAAGAGTGATTTACATGCAAATATGCTCACCAAACCTGGGACAATGAAAACCAATGGTGGACAGACCCTCCAGCCATCACACACACCTTTTTCTCAGAAGCAAGAATCCCTTGCTTCTGCCCCTGGTGATGACAGTGAAGGGATAGAATAACAACCTGGACAAGTACACATAGCTCCAGGATCCACTCCCTCACAGTCACCGTGAAAAAATTAGCTCTGTCTTGGACAAAAAATCAGTCCTTGTTTTAAAGAAGAAATTATTATTTTGTGTATATGTTTCAAAATGACATTTACTATTCTAATTTATCAATGTATCTGATTCCTTCACACTATTAATTTTGATAATAGTCTGTACCATAACAAAATGAACTTTAACATTAAAAGTGCCCCAAAACATCCTTACATCTGCACATAACATCATTAACACTGGAGATCTGCTATCATTAGCAATGAAACCATTCCAGTTGCTTTCTTAAGCTTGGAAAAAGGCTGAGGGAGAATGAAGAAACTCCTTTTTAGCGCAGCCACTATTCTTGTTACTGTAGTGACACCATGGTTGAATGAGAAGCCCACTACTAAGTATCAAAATGTTACCATGCATCTCTCCCTGTCCTTTTCTTGCTGCCCCACCATCTCCACATCTGCCACCTTTGGTGGCCAGAATCACTTTCCCTACTCCCTTCTCTGAAGGCCTCTATTCTGTGGGACAGACTGTAGCGTTACATAGACATCTTCCATCCCAGTGAGGTATGGGACCCACAAAACCACCAGAATCCTCTTCCAAAAGACACAGATACAGACTGACATGAACAGTCTTTCTGCTTTATTCTAGCACTTTGCTTGAGAAGGTAAAGAGGAGGAGACAAGAAAAATGCCCTTGGCTTCTAAATCTGTTTTCTCTACTTGTGGAGTGGTGATGCTACAATCTCCTTTGAGATGGAAGCTGGAGGTAAACAAGAGCTATATCTCATTACTAGTGCTACATCATTAATATTTAATTTGATACACTACTCATCCACTGACTCTAAATCTGCTTCACTTCTGGTCAGAGTTTAAATGCTGACTCCAGCCTGAATCACAGGACCTTCAGCTGTCCACTGCAAACTATGTCTGCTTCGTAGGAGAGCAGACTTCTGGGAGCCATTTTTATCTCCTGGTAGTCCAAAGGCACACAGTGGACTTCTTCTTCCACTTGTCCAAAAGGTGATCATAAATCTGCTTGGGCCTTCTGGATGCTGTCATCCTTTCAGTGATCTGGAGGATTAAGGTCCTACAGCCTGGCTCTGGTTTCCTTTGGAAGGCGGTTTCTGTCTGGTGGGATCAGAGGAGAAGCAGCCTGGTGGTCTTAGCGCTGTAAGGATAACTGTAAGGCAAGATTTGAGAAAGAGAGGATGCTCCAGGGCCCGTGCCCGTGCCCGTGCCTTCAGAGCTACGGCCGCAGCGCCATCAGTCAAGCGGTGAGGGGGAGGTGGCGCGGTGACGGCCCCCCCCCCCCCACCCCCCTCCCCCGCTGCGTGAGGAAATGGCTCTCACGTGAGGGAGGCGGCAGCGCCCGACTCTGCCCGCTGCCCTAGGAGGAGGCGCCAGCGGGTCTGGGGCCGTCTGCACCATGCCGACGAGCTTCACGGTAGTGCCGGTGGAGGCGCAGAGCGAGGAGCGGGAGCGGGATGGGCAGCAGCGAGAGGAGGAAGATGAAGGCGACGAGAGGGACAGGGGCACTGGTGAGAGAGTGGGGAAGTGCCGGGGGTCAACGACTGAAGATAGCGTTGGCTCTTTGTGTGCGGAGGAGCGGGTCTGCCGCATGTGGCGGGCCGGCCGGCCGCCGGAGAGACCCTGAATCCTGTGGAGGGGCCGCATCGCCTCTCTGTAGCGGGCGGTGCCGCGGCTACCTGTCCAGGTGGAGCAGTGCACTTCGGGAGAGGGCGAAAGTCTGGCGCCTGGGGTGGCTGAGAGCTTGTTTCTCTTTGTTTGCATTAGCCAGCGCCGCTGGCCGAAAGGAGGAAGTACTCATGGGCAGCGCCGGCCGGGGGACCGGAGCAGCCCGTGGTCGGGCGCGGCGCCTGCCTAGGGCGGTGTGGGACAATCAGTCCGCCTCCCGCCTGCTACGGGAAGGGGGCGGGAGCAGCGCCGCCCACGGCGGTTTAACAGACGGGGAAAAGACGTAGAATCATTCGTTTAGGTTGGAAGAGACCTTTAAGATCAGATCATCAAGTCCAACCATTAGGCTCTCTTAAAAGCTAACTGCTGTTGGAGCTCACTAGAGAGAGGTCTAGAAGGAAAGATTCAGACTGGAGTACAATTTTACCTGCCTCGCTCCAGGTGTTTGTCCAGCCATGTGCTTTTGCATCAGAGACCGTGTCTAGGGTTAAGTAGGTGTTTGCTGCGAGACACCGTCGCGTTCGGAGCCTTGCTTCTTGCTAGGCCTCGCTCCTGAAGCCTCCTGGGGGAGTAGAATCAAGCCGGAGGTGGAGCTCGGGCGTCGTGAGTGAGGGTCTGCTCAGGACAGCGCCTTCTGCAGGGGCACTAGTATTTCTCTACCAGCGTTGCTGGGGAAATGAGTGTTTTTTCACTTGGATGACAAGGCACTGCCGGGAAAGCAGCAATTCTTGTGGCTCTTAACACTTCCTTTTTCTGAAGCGTGTTGCAGCAGCAGTACCAAGTATGGTGTGTGAATCACTGCTGACACTATTGAGAGCTAGTTCATATCTTGCATGTTTAAACACTGTGTTATAATCGATGCTTCTGTAAAGGCGGGGGGATTAACTTTTTTTAGATGATCACAGGTGAATAGATGGGGGTTTGTAATAGGCAATTCTTAATGGCATCTTATTTTTGTGGTACAGATGATAGATAAATAAAGCTAATACCGTGTGATGTGGGATGTGAATGTAAAGAAATAAAAACATATTTGACAAACTTAATATATTTACATTATTTTAGGAAGCTAATATAGTAAAACACCAAGCTGACAAAGCTGGGTCATTTTCTTCCAAAGCTTTCTCCTCTTAAACTTTACTTACCCATAAAAGATATATACTACATATAGTTGCCTTTCCCTTAGTATATTCAAATGATGAGTAAATGTTCTAATAACTGCCTCTTCTTTTTCTAAACTAAATGAAATAGAAAAACCAAAATAATAGAAACTGTGGCAACAGTTTGTTGTACTAGATGCATGACTGTAGTACAGCATTAATCTGGGCCAATTTTCTTTTGGTAGAAGAGCTAGTCAAAAAGGTATGGTGTTTACTCAGATGGAATCTCAAAATACCGAATATACATACATGCGTAGTTAGACAGGATTTGTTAAGACTGTATGTATAGATGAAGCATCCGAAAGGCTTGGAACATTTTTAAATCCTGGGAAGATCAGAGGAAGAGTGTAACTGCTATTTTCATAGTGGTTTATCACAACCCTAAAGACCAGAGATAAAAAAAATAATTGATGTGATTAGGTAGTGTTTTGGGGACTAGTAGTTACAGTTGTGAGATATGTTTAAATACTGTTATAGATCTATATCAATCAAGTGGATGAATTTATGTATGACTCTTCCTGTGTGTCTGTAAAATTGGAAGTAGAGAGGAAAACAGTGAAAAGGGAAAGCATTCATTTGTATGTAAATTATAGGCAAAGAGCTCTGACTTCATGAAGAGATTAAATGCTACACTCTGACCGAGAGTTTTGGGAAGTGAAAGATGTTCTACTTACTGTTGCTTTGGGTATTGTATGGAATTGTTAAGTTAATGCTGTGTAATCAAATAATTGTTCTTGAGTTATTCTTCTGAAAACTAAAGAATTCTGAGATGTTAGTACACCTAAAAGCTGCTGTAGTTAAGCCCATCTAAAACCTGCTGCTCAGAGAAGGACTGTTTGCCCTTCTCACTGCTTCAGCCTTGAGGAAAAGGCTAAGAAGTAAATAATTTCTTTCCCTGTCCTCCTCTGCATCATTGGATTTGCTTCCTTTTTCCTGCACTTGACCGTCAGACACTTCACAGGCCTGGTTCAGCATGCTAAACTGTGAGTAAACTAAACTGCTGCAGAGGTAGAAGTCATGCTTCCCATGTTTTTGAGTTGAGGTAAGTGAGTGCTGCAAAAAGTCAGAATGGCTAGGGTTGTGTCAAGATGAGAAGTGGGTAAAGCTGAGAGCAGAGATCAAAATAAAAAAGAGGAGAATGGGAACTTCCCATTTGACTCAGCCTATATAGCTCAGCAAGTTATTTTGTTCCAGTTGTTTAGAAATCTAGCATGTTATCAGTTTTGATTTAATTTTCTGTCTTAAAAACCAAGTAGTTTTTCCTTGACTGCACTAATACCTTTCTTAAAAAAAACCCCAACCCACCAAACACAATATCGGACATACCTGCCCTATCAAACTCAATGCTGATTTTTTGGAGGGAATCAGCTGTATGCTGTCTAGTCATTAGATCAACAGTAAAGTCGTTTTGATTCTTATTAGCAAAGCACTTATCAATTAATGCACAATTTTGTACATTTATCCCCTTTCACACATTCTTACCTAATAATCATCTCTGTGGTAAAGGAGTAACCTGGGATGTTCTTACTCTATGATCTGCACTTCTTCATAATAATCTGAAATTCCATAGCTTCATATTTTCGGATTATATGATACTTTCATGTATGTGAAGGAGGGGAAGACGTTTGTGAGTGGCTGTGGGGCTGGATTATAGCACTAGTCACAGTAGTACTTTGGAAGAGTAAGGAGGCAGAATGGAAACTAATACTTCAAGTGAACAACATAGTTAAGTGTGCAGCCTGCTGGCTCAAATATTCACAAAGTAGCAGAAAGCATATGTGCCTGTATCTTTTAATGTGTTTATAATCTACTACAAAGAAAGGGTAGCCAGTAAATGGTTAAAGAGAAGAAAATATGAGTCTGTAGGCAGCAATGTATGAAGTTTTATAAGAAATTCTGGGTTTGATTTGTTTTGGGTATTTTGTTTTCTTCACACACATTTGTTGTGATTGTCTAGATAGACCTGTCAAAACTTTGTAAAGTTGATCAGCTTTCTATGGTGTTTCAAGGCATAGCTAGTATTTTCAGCATCCCATAGTATTATTTATCTCACCACAGAAGTTTCTTAGTTAGAAACTAATGTAAGAACTAACTCCTGCAAAATCTTTTAAAATCGAAGACCCTCAAATATAAGGAATAGCAGTGACAAACCTGATCATCTACAAAGAAGTCATCATATAACTCATGAAGTGTGGATGCTGTGAATTTCTGTAAAATGTTATTTATTTGAAAACCAGGGAATAGTCAACACAGGGGTGTGTGTGTGTGTGTGTGTGTGTATATATATGTGCAGTGGAGGAAGATAGGTTAATCTCACTGAGATGTCTAATATATTTTCAGTCAACCCTTCAACCTTTACAGCCTTTCCACAGTTGATCATGCTTGCAACATAGATGTTAGGATCAGAGAAAAGTAGATTTTGGATGTTATTCAAAGATTTGATCACAGGAACTAGTCTGTTCCTATCACTAACATCCACTTAACAGAATTGAAACACTTTGTATTAAGTTGTTTAAGGCTGGTATAGAATGTGTAATAAATGAATGCATAAACTAGAAAACAGTGACATGTTTAATTTGAAAGAGAATGAAAAAATTGTGCCGCCAGTCTTAAAGAGAATCCTTTATAAATTAAAAATATTTGTTTTTAAAAAGAGCTTACAGAATTACTAGGATTATATTTTAAAGTGCTTATCTGCTACATATCAAGTAGAATAAATGGCAACTATTGCTACATAAAATCAATGTTTAAAAACTTAACTTGCTTAAAGTCTGCTAATATGTACTTGGTGCATAAAAGAGGGTTTTTTAATAGTAGATAGGTCTTAGGAATAGGTTAATACTACTTGTTGCTAATCTCTGCTGATCTGTTTAGTGGAGGTATTTTAAAGTGAATTTATTTGATAGAAATAAAACTTTAAATGTACTTATTATCAGATTAATATCTGGGATGTTTCAGTGACTTGATCCTTACCATTTCACTAAGTAGGGTGTTTATTGCTGACGAAAATCCTTCAGCTTAATTCTCTTTAGAGAGTTCTGTGGCTGTCATGTAGTTTGTGTCATGTGCATGCTTCATGCTGCCTGAAGCCTTAATGACTTTTTTCAGGATTGATCCAGTGCTAGTAAGAAACAGGATTTGAGGCCTTACACTAAGCTGAGAGGAAGGAACTGTCAGTCTCCTGTTTCAATTCTTGATACCTGAAGAATCAGCAGAGGAGACTGACTTAATTTTCCTTAACCATGAGTGAACAAGATTATGAAGAAAATGGGCCAAATCCAAGTGAGTCTCTTTAAAAGACAATACTGTGGTTCTAATATCTTTCTTACTTAAATAGCCGGTTCCTGTACTTCCAGCCATATTATGAAGAATTTATAGAGCTCTTGCAGTGTTTTCATTAGAAGTAAGTTGTGCTTGATAATAATAGTAGCCTAAGTAAAGAAAATCTAAAATTTAGCAATGTTGATAACATAGGTGGTGTAGGTAATATTAGAATTATCCATTATGTAAAGGAGTTTATTTACAAGGGGCTTAAATACACTTTGTTTTGCATATCGAGATAACATATAATTTGTGCTAATCATTAATAAAAATACTGCAAGAAGTCTGTGATATAGTAAATATATTTAGATATTTAATTACTAAAAAGAACCAAATAACATGAAACTTTGAGTTAGGTTGCACTGAATTCTTAAACCCATGTGGCACAAAAAATGAGGCAAGATGTGTTCAAACAAGTTTATTGATGCCTTTTCCATATTTGAATTATAGCAAGGTAGTGGCTTTTAAAAACTTGACTATATTTTAGAATTCTAAGGAGGGCTTCAATATGTCAATTTAGATTAGAAGTGTTAAGATATTTAATTTTTAAGATTCTATGACTTCTCTTTAGTCGCCTGCCAATCAAAAACTTGAACATACAGGATGTAAATATGCAGGATAGGGAAGATAGAATTAAAGGTTTTGCCACAGGCAGCTTTCTTGGATGTGACACTCATATACATCAGTTTTACTGACTTTTAAACTTATTTTTACCTTAAAAACTTTTGTTACATTAACATTGTTTGCTGTTTCTTGCACAAACAGGATTTCATTTTCATATTCTCAGTTTGCAGTGATTTGTTCTTAATATGAACAAATGAAATGAATGAATGAAAATGTTACCATAGTTTTTATTTAAAACTGTTATGTTTCACCTGTGTGTGGCTAACCAGAACCTACTTCAAGGTACATGGACTGTGATTAAGAGTCGTTTTTGCAAACTATGAAAAGTTAGGACTCTTCTGTGAAGGATTATTCTCCAACTGCAGTTCTGCTTTAGATAACAGCATATAAAATTAATATTTTCTAGTGGGAATCAAAGCTTTTCCAGTTTTCCACATGTACTTATTTGGAGAACAGTTATACATTATCATAGCTGAGCTATCTTATTTGAGGTTGTGTGGTTCAAAAGTTTTAGATAATTCTCGCTCGTTTGAACAACACCTGTATTCTTTTGTCGTAAGAAAGCAATCTACTTTTATTTTTCAGATAGATGTTAAACTCTTACAGCATGTCAGGAGAAAAAGGTGCTTGCTTTTTTTGACAAAATGTGTTTGAATATAAAAGTAAATAGGAGCATTAGGAGTATTACTTGAATATGAATAATGATGGCAGACATAGTGTGGGGCAGTGAGGAAGCAGTGAATCTGGAAAGGATTTAGGGGTCAGACTGGAATAGAATAGCATGAGCTTGGTTTAATGCCGTGGTAGAGGGTTAGCATGATCCTTGGAGTAGAGAGGTGACGATTATACTTCTGTAAATAACATTGACTGAGACTGGTGTTAGAAGGCTGTATTTGATTTTTAAAGTTTGAATTTTTTTGGTTTTGTGTAACTTAAAACCTGTGCAGAATGTTTCCACAAAAATAATTTAAAAGTTAGAAAAATGTTTTAGGAACTTTACATTTTTGGTTTTTCAAGAGAAAGTTTGAGATGACTTGAATAAGTACAGTTACCTTCACAGAGAGAAAATACTGTGAGTGGTTAAATTTGGAAGCTGTTACTAGGGTGTTATAGCTAAAAGTTTGAAAGAGCCAAATTTAAATAGAAATACAGAAAATTTGAGATCTTTTCAGTATTAAAAAAAATTTTAATCTTTATGTAAATTAATAGGTTTCTTTTCTTATTTTAGTTCTGAAAACATCAAGAGATCCACTGCTTAAATTTCAATATTCTTTTTTCAAAGTTATAGAGCTTAATGCTCAAATGAAATTCTGCAGCCTGCGGAAAGATGGGAAATCAGATTAGATAGTCAAATATTTTGGTCCTTAATCTCTTGAACAGGCATCATAGTGCAAATTTAAGATCACTTAAATGATCATTTTCTCATCTACCTCTAACCTTCCTCTGCCACTTTCTCTATAACAAGACACCTATAACATATATTTTCATACTCTACTGCTTGTGATTCAGGGGTGGATAAGGAAGCAGGGGTGGGAATTTAGTGCTATTGTCATGAATGCTAAGGAAGTTGTTTCTCTTCGAGTAATTGCTCATTCCTATGCTGATTGTCTCTGGTGACAGCATAAGCATTTATAAGAAATAGTTCAATTCCTGCGAGGAACAGTGTGATACGGGGGTGCAGATGGGTGAGTAATCAGCATGAGAGGGGAATTGCAAAATTGTTAGGGTTCAAAGGGACATCTGGAGATGATCTAGTCCAACCCCCAAATGAGAGGGCCACCTCTTTGGCAAAAGTGGCTTCTGCATGTTTAAGCTATATTGTTGGGTTCTGTTTTACACTATATAAAATGGGCCAGCTATGAGTGTCACATCAGCTTAAGAAATTTTTAACTGTTAACATACTTTAAAAGTAATCCAGCTGTCGATGTTTGTGAGAATCACTACT
>WEIT01039552.1:4516-53553 GCA_013389985.1 Dryoscopus gambensis
AATTTAGTAATTATTGACACGGTGCTGGGCAAGAAATGATAGCAAACACAGGGAACTGTTAAGAAGAAATGAAATAAAAGATCTTCATATCATTGTTGAATAATGGTTGAGATCATTTTGTGCTCTAAGTAGGCCCAAGACACCTTTTTCCATTTTCTCGACACATTTATAATTTATGCTTTGTAATAGTTCCAAATATTTTTAGGACTCCGCACTTTGTTTGAGAATCCAGAAGAACTGAATGAGAATCACGGAGTGCACACACAGATGAGTGAGGGGTGTGACCTGCCATAGCTTTTGATTTAAGAATGATCCCTCACTTTTATATATCCCCCTTCCTCGTTTCTCAATTTATCATTGTATTTAGGGCTGCCTTTGCTCTGGCTGAGCTGCCCAGGCAGTCGACCCCGTTGTATGTGGCTGGAGCCAGATATTGCTTTTGGATTTTGCCCTGTTGGCACCATCATGGCAGCTTTACTTAGCACAAACAGCTTTCCCATGACCTGGTGTGCAGAGGTTTTAGTGTCATTTCAAGGAAATCTGAGAACTTCCACCCCAGGGATGCGTCACTCTGCCCATTGTGTTGGATCCTGCAATCCTGAAACACATCTGTGAGACAGCATCCAGTGCTGTGCTTGCTTTGTGCTTTGTAGATGAACAGGCTGGTCAATCTGAAAGTTCCCTATTGAGAAAATATTTACTGGATGGTCTTTGTGGGTCCCGTCCAACTCAGGATGTTCTATGATAAAATCACAGCGAACCTGTACATTCTTTAACTCCTTTAAACTCCCTTTTCCATCTCCTCTTACTGGACCTCATCAGAGCAATTTTTTAGACCTCCAATTCCTAAAGCCTTTACAAAACTTATTAAAAATGCCAAGGTTTCTCAGAAATGGAGACAAGACTCTTAACTAAGAGTTCTTTATTGATGTCAGTCTGTATCTCAGCTGTGGACAACAGATCTTTGTTCCCAGCATGGAGCTCATGTACATGAACACACAGACCTGTTACTTTTCATTTGAATTTTAACTTGGATCCTGGTGTTAATGGCAAATGTGTGGTGCCGCTTAGCAGTGCCATTGCACTGTGCAATCAGCTGGTGGTGGCACTGAAATGGTGTTATCAGGATTTCTTGGAGATAGCAACCATCTCTGGCTTCTCAGGGATTGTCATTACCTAGACTCACCTCTTCTCTGTGGACTGGAATAACAGCCACAAAAATGTCATGAAGGTAATATATTGGGGTACCCAGGGCTGGTTATTCCTTGCTGAACTGAGTGTTTTGAAACCGGAGGCAGGGCAGGGCATGCAGAGTAGTTGATCTTTAAATCGAAGGCCTTAATAAAAGGAAATAGAAAGCGATGTTTTAATGACAATATTCTATCAGTGTCTGTGCAGTGTATTAGATTTTGATGCAGTTGTATATTGATTTATACACAAACTCATATGAAAGCTGTGCCTTCTCACATTGGTCATGGCTGATAATGCTCATGAGCCGTGGGATTCTGCAGCATCCAGGGACATGAAACCCATACTTAGTGGCTGGTTAGAGAGGACAGAAAAGGTTTATTAATGTTGAAAATAATGAGGGCTTATCTTCCGTGATCACTGCTGTGATTGTAGCACAGGTCTGTCCTACCAGCCTCAACACCCTCCCGCCTCACACCAGTGTCGCAAGGAGAGTTTCAATCCAGAGTCGCTTCATTATTTGCTTATATGAAAGGATTCTGGGTCTTTTTGTTTCTGTAAAGTCTCTGCAGCAAGAGGTTGCAGTGATAGAAACAAAGCACTGAAGCTGTGTTAAACTTTGCATGTTTCTTACTAATCTACATCTATCTGCCTGTATGCACAAATTATTTGGCTATGAAAAGAAGAAATGCAGTGACAGATTTCATTGTAGACATGTCTGTCTGCTGCCCTAAGGCTACACCGTGCACACAGAATTCCATGAACCACCCCTGTTCCTGTTACTGGGAGCTGGGGGTGTGTCTGGCTCAAAATTTACCCTCTGGCCAATGAACACTCACAGGTGAGTTGTCATAAAATAGATGTTATGTGTAATTTTTAATGTAAATGTAGATAGGGGATTTTTTAATTAAAATTGCCCTATACATTTGGAGATCTCTCTATTTCCCTTCCTACCTGTACATATCCTTGCAAACAAACAGTGAACCTTCATGCTTTTGTGTCATTAGATTATGATTTTTGGATCACTTTAGACATTTTCTTTTTTCTGCCTTTTTTCCCAAGTTTTTTTTCTGTAATCCTACCTCAGTTCGGAGGCTTTGGAGGTAGTTTAGGAAAGGACAGGGAAACAAAAGGAAAATGATTACTTAAAGGAATTTCCTGAAGGAAAATTTAGAAAATATGAATTAAAAATACATCTCTTCTAAAGCAAAACACTCAAAATATGTGTCAAGTTTTATTGCTGTGTGGCACTCTGTGCATACGAGGCCATTAACATACCCTAAATTTATGCCCACCCTATTCCAAATTCCATTAGGACCTACATTTTTTAATCATTCCAAGAGAGTGCAAACTTCACTCAAAGTGTTTCAAAATGATTTCTGTTTGTTTCATTTATGTGTGTTAAGTCAAATAAAATATTTAACAGAGCTTGGATACAAATTGGAAAGGACCTCATCATTGGATGGAAACAGAAGATGTAGCGAAGAATCGTATTAAAGAAAAATTTGTATCATTTTCAGACAAAAACTGAAATGAAATCTGTTTACTAACCCACCAGCTGTCACTGCTACTTCTAGTTGAAATGCATTGCATACACTGAGCTATAGACTTGCAGTCACAGGCATTACTGTAAGGTTTCTGCTGGGAAACTGAGCCTAATGCCTTTTCAACTTCTATTTTTTTCTACCAGAATGGAAAATTTAATTTTAGTGCCTGCGCACTTTTTGATTTGCTGCAACGGTTTTATTTTTTTCTTACATTTTAAGGCAGATTTTATTTAAAGCAAACAAACCAAAGCTGGGGTCCAAGTGATAACAAAGGTAAAAACGTTCAATGGCAGTAAAATTTACAAAATACTGTTGCAATATGGCCATGGCTATTCTGAATTCTTTCAAGATGTAGGTCTTTGCTTTTAAAGCAAGAAGAAATCTTGGGTACGTACTTAATATTTATGGCCTCTCTCAATTCACTGGCTGACAAATTCATTGCCCTGTGATGGACAGTTAGTGTTTGCTTTCTAAAGGTAAAAGCCAAGGAGATTTTCAGTTGTGTGGGGAAAAGAATGAGTACCAAGCATTCCAAGTGCTAGAAATGTTTAAGGCACACGCTTACAGATGCGCCAAGCTAAAGCACGTAAGCAGAGTTGGTGCCCGAGGCACTGTGATGGGGACTTGGTCTCAAAATGAAGAACTAAATGCAGATCTTCTGCCTGCCTGTGCTTGAGCTGCTGCAGAGAGAAAAAAAAAAAGTAGTCAAAAAGAGAAACACTTTTATTTGAGCCTGAAGGAAATCTTTTCCTGGGATTTTGAATATTTTTATTGAAAAAGAAGAAAAAAAAAACCACAAAATTTTGAAATACAAAACTTTTTAAATCACAAAATTGAAGTAATTTTGTTTTGACACTATCAAAATGAAACACACTGACTTCATTTTGGTTTTTTTTTCAAATAGTTTTGTTCTACAAAATATTCCACTAGAACTAGGGAGAATGTGCAGGATCTCCAGTTTTTGCCAAACGGTTTTGCTTGCCTGTGTTTCTATTCTGCTACATTTATCCCACAGTCAAGTTTCTGATTCAGAGACCACCTAAGCCAAAGCAGGGCTTAGCATTGCCTCCAGCACATTCAAAACAAGTTCCTAGTGAAAAATAAAATTTTCTGGGCTGTTGCAGTGGTCTGTTTTCCCAAGACTGCATTCATACTAAAGGGAAAACTTCATAAAGTCCTTCATTTATGTGCATGCAGTTTTATGTGCTGAGACAAATGTGGTGTTTAGGCAGGGTGCGTGGTGTAATGGAATACTCTTGCTGGGAGCTCTGCTTGGGCTGTCTGTGCCAGCATTTTGTTCCCACTGTGGAGAACTGACCATATCCCCTGTCCACAGGGGCAGCTGATAACACACCGGCAGTGCAGCACAACAGGGTTTGCACCCACACACACAGGCTGCTTCCAAAAAACATTAATTTCTCGTCTTCCTGTGTATCTCTAAAATAACTGGGTCTGGGTGCCAGTGTGGGGAGTTGCTGTGCTTTAATGTGCAACAGAGCACTTATGGACATGCCCAAACTTTCTGACCCGGGGGATGGAGCATGAGGGTAAGCAGAGAGAGGCAGAGGAAATCAGCAAATTTAATTGTTTCTATCCCAAATGTAAATATCCATATATAAAAACACCCCTTAAACCTGAAACCCTGTACCGACTGGTCCTTTTTAATCTTAATTTTGAACAGTTGCTACTCCAATTAAATTCTACCACCTAGCATTTTCAAACAGCTCTTAGTTGTTTCAGCAAACTCTTTTAATGGACAGCTGTTTTTGACAGCTCCTCCTGATTTGCCAGCGCTGTGTCATCTGCCAGAGCAGGAGGACCCATTTTGTATTCTGCTGCTGGCACTGAGGGGATATGTAAATGTACACATGAATCAGTTGTCACCAGCACAGACACACTGTGGCGAGATGATCAGAATGTGTTGGGAGTTTAGTTGGCTTAAAGTGGGAGGAAAAGAAAAAAACCAACACAAAAAACCCACCACGCTTAGATTTCTTGAAGTGATTTTTATTTCAAGTCTCTCCAGTTTATTTTCACTTTGTGGCGCTTGTTAGATTTAGTTCAGGAGAGTGCAATCTGCTACTCACAAATCACCAACCTGAAACTCAAAAGTTGAGGAATTATAGAAACATTTCAGGTAAACACCGTCAGAACTTCAGCTACACAAACAGAATTTTATATAGGGCTCCAGTTTTCAAACATTTTAACCCCAGTGAGAGAAAACTTCACATTCCCAGGAGCACAGCATGGTGAAAAAGTTTGTTCAGCTTCCCAAGGCATTCTGGTAAATGGTCGGAGCTGTTTCAGCTCACAGGGTAATGCCTGAATTTCATACTGCATAGAGAGTCAGTTTATAAAGTAAAAGGGAAACCACAGGTGAGGTTAATGTTACAGATTTACTTCTGTCTTCTGAGATGCCCTGATGGCACAGCCCCCGTCTCTCTGTGTTAGCAGAGTTAGTGGGAGGACAACAATTTGATCACCCTCCTGTTCACCTTCGTTCCTCTCGCCATTACAGTCCTCTGACAAAATCACATGCCCCTCCAGTTAAACAGAATGCACGTGGGATTTACATTTAGCAGATGCTTTGAGGTTGGTTGCTGAGGTTTGGGGTTGTTTTGGCCAATATCTGCAAATTTGAATAACTGGTATGAGTCTGAACCACCAAAGAAATTGGCGGGATAGTTTAAAGTCCTGAAGACCTCCAGATCCTGTTTAAACTTGAAAAAAAACAACCCTTAGTGCCTCAGTATTTGCTTCGCTATAACTTTATTCTCTTAGAACATCTGAGTGTTTGAAAGATGCTACTGATGCAAGAATACATTGAGCAATTTGCGATCCCCAGTGCCAAAGACACAACCACTCCAGTGTGTCACATACCTTTTCCCATAAATTCTTCTCAGAGATGTCCAACTCTGACTTGAACGATGTTGTATCTCACTTCTAAATTTAGAGATCAGTCAGTGGAAGTCCTCTTGTTCATCTCATTCCCACAAGATTTCAAATTCAGTGGGAATGGTGCACCAGCCCCACCACAGACAGTATCAAGATTTCTGCTTCTGTCTCAGAAGCCACAGTTCTGTGTTCATTAAAAAAAAAAAGGTGACACTGTTCAACTACCCAGCTTGGAAGGAAAACAAGTCTTTATTAACTCTGTTGTATAACAAAAGGAGAAAAGGCAAAATGGTAACACCACATGGCTTAGATGTTAGAAAGAATAGAAAAATGATGACAGCCAAGGTATACATAGAAAACTTTCAGCCAAGGCACTGAAATGTCAAAAAATGTGTGTGTCTGCATGTGCACATGCATGGATTGCAGAGTAGGGGTTAATACCAGGGCACTGTGCTTGGGTATTCCTGGGTGGATATGATAGAATATTTAATAACAATGCAGAAAAATCAGAAAAATGCTCAAAAGAATTTCTGTTCTGTGTTTGAGAAAAAGCCAAGGTACACAGTCACACAGGACCATGATGCTGATGAAATAGTTTCTTTTCCAAAAAATGCCAGAGTTGATAATTTTAATAACATTGAATCTGAACAACCTGCATCCAATAATTTTCACAGAGGTGGCCAAGGAACTGTCCAAGCGTTTACTGTTGATTTTTAATGCCTTGGAACACTGGTGATTTTCCAGAGAACTCGAAGAAATCTAGTGTTGTGCCAATATTTAGAGAGTGAATGGAGTGACCCAGGTAACAGGTTTAAGAAAGGCAAGGCGACAAATACCATTCAATGTGGGATCGTGAGAAACCTACTCCATTGGGCTAACAAGGACAGTTTTGATGAGATTAAAAGGCTTTTTTTGTAAAAGCCACAATGTTTAAATCATACTGGGGCTTGCATAATCACTCGGACATAATCATAGGGGTATTTTCTGGCAGTCATTTCAGGGAATCTGCACACACCTTTGAAAACAGTTCTATATTTTTATCTATAAATCTGGAAGATAATATTTTAGTCCTTTAGAACACATCCAGGCCTGTAACACCTGCCAGCTATAGATTGCTATTAATGGGGCTGTCTGGATGTAAATAAATGGTACTTGATTTTCTTATAAAAATGCAATAAGACTGAAGTTTTACGTTTCAGGTAAAATGGCATTTTTACTTTAAAGAGTATAATTTACCTTGACACAGCTCTGCTGAGCTTTACAGTGGCTTAATCAAATACAGCACTGCTTTAAAAATAGGGATTGCTTCAAACAGTGGATTAAGTTATTGGTCTTTCACATCTCAAGTACTGAAGCTCGTTAGGTCTCAGGGTGAGAGTGAAAAGTGATGTCGTTTTAGCTCAGACTGAGTGTAATAGGAGTTAACTCACAGGCCTCTGTCAAGCTGACAGTTGGGTGGGTTTTTTCCACTTAAAAGAAAGCCCTTTCAGGGTTATCTAAGTTCGAAGAACCTGCTCATAACAAAGTCAGTGCTACTGGCTAAACAAAAAGATTTGCTATCCAACACACGTGAGGGATCCCCAGCATCTCAGGTTCTTTCTCAGCTGTCCTGCTTCCCCTACTCATTCTCCAAAATCAATCATGTTCTTGTAGTGATGTGATAGCATGGTTTTAGCCAGTCTTGAGAAATATCTAATTAAATAAGCAAAGGACATAGGTAAGGTCCTGTTTGACATGAAGCTATTGATTGACTAATGCATCATCTGAAAAATGTTTTCATAGCCTCCTGTCTGCACAAGGAGGGACCTCCATAATCTGCAAGACAAAGCTCCTTACATGACTCTTGGGTTTGTGCTAATGAAGTTTGTGCCTCCCAACCAAAGAGCCCCTTCACAGGACATAGACCTTTTGAAGGAGATTAAATCAGGTTTTGTTACACACAATAACCATACTGTACCTCTTTGCTCGCTCATACACTGATCAATTGCTGATCGATGCTAATGGCTGCAGTGTCTGGTTTTCATCAGTGTGCCTTTCTTCTGCTTTGGCACTTCAGCCTGTCACTGTGTTCTTCACGAGAGGCTTGTTGAAAGCAAAAAGTGTAAATCAATTGGTCTCTGTGTCGTAAACAAAAGCTCTTGGATCAGTCAGAGCAAGCCCTGGAGCACTGGATAGCACTGGGGTTTAGTTTTATTTAATTAACAGAATGTTTTAATCAGAAGACTGTTAAAAACCCAAAGCTCCTTGTCCAACCAAAAACCTTTGCAGTCGTGATTGACCACGGAGTAAGGTATTGCATTCCTGTTCACTCCTTCACTGCAGAGTTCTAATGTTTGAGAGGTTTCTCATCAAACACACATGGCCTTATCCCAGTCCTGTGTCACACGTGCTCCACTGCACGAGGTCTGCCAGGCAAAGGGATGTGACTGGAAACTGGCATCCTGCCAACCATGCTGCAGGTTTTTAAAGCTTTTTGTTATTTAATTTTCTTTATTTTAACCACGTATGAAAGTTTAAGGCAGGTGGTGTTAAACAGCAGCAGGTCAGTGAATGAACACCTCCCACACCAGATCAGGAGCAGGGTTATAGCCAGTCTAAGACCAGTCTTCAGTATGTTAAAAACATATTGCCTGTGTAAAGGGTGGTAATGCTGGGTGCTCAGAGCTAATTTCAGGCAAGAAATCCATTTATGTAATGGGGACTTAGGTTTTGATGGTGTTTTCATTAGCAGGCAAATCCTGTGTGGTTATGCCTGCTTTTGAATGAATTCAGCTAAGGAAAAATCAGTAGTGTGAATGGGACTGAAGAAATCAAATACCAAGTTATTATTAAGAAAAGCTTTGTTCTAACATGTAATGTTGAGTTTGGCTTTCTAAAACAGTGCTTTCATTTAATGCTGATTTATGACCTTGTTATGGTTATTTATTACAGAAGTATTAGTCTGTTATAAGTAGATATGAAGTATTGTAGGTGGTGAGTAAATATGATTTCTGTTCATTCACTGCCTATGACAACCATCATATATTATTTACTGTTAATCACATTTTACCTAAACAGCAATTTGTCATTTATCAATCAGTTATAAAATATCCTAGTGTGACTCAAGATCTAAAAATGTCCTTGATTGTTGCAGAAAGCTTTTGTTTGGTTTGTGCTTTACTAGAATTGAGATTTTCTCTTTAAAAACTCAGGTAAGAAGTTAAAAACTTAGAGAACAATAATTTGATAGATTGAGGAGACATGTTAAAAGCTGGAAAACTATGAAATAGTGTGTTGTTATTTCATGACATTGTCCTCTTATTAACATGATTACTACTAATCTTTTCTGATGTGCTAAGGTGCTGCTTCAAGCCTTTGTTAATATTATAAAACCCAGGATATAATTTTAAAAAAAAAAAGGAAAAGGAAAAAAATAAAACACAAGTCAAAATTTCCCCCCCCCTCTCTATACCACCCCAAAATGTCAGCTGGAATTCCAAGTCAATGTAGATTTGTGGTCTGATGTACCAGGGGAAGCTGACCCAGGAAAGGCAGGAATGGGTTTCCATCATGACCAGACCTGCAACAAAAGTGCCTCCCCCTTGGGTCAATAATGCCTTGCTCCCTGTTCCCCAAGTTAAGGCCAATAAATCTCCCTTGAAATGGTAAAACATTTCAAACTGCAGGACACTCCAGGCACAAATGTTGAATAGATGTTTTATGGTGGCCACAGCAGAAAACCCCAGCCATGGTTATGGAGAGCAGCAAATAAAATACAGAACATCACAGAATGAAAGAGGCTCTCCCTTCTCCCAGAAAATCCAAGCAATGTCTTCTGCTACCTGCTATCAACACCCAGACAACTGTCCCATACTTCTGCAGTCTTAGAGCTTTTGCCTCATTCTGGCATGTCTTGAGATTTTCTTCAAATTGTTATATATTAAATGACTGAGCAGAGGAGGCCTCTGCTTAAGGCTTGTAAAATGCCTTTCCCTTACTATGTGTCTGGAGAATCAAAGTTTTGGCAAGTTAAGGTAGTTTGGCTTTCCAAGTAGGTGGGAAAGAAAAAAAAAGAAAAGACAGCGTAAATAATTATTTTTAAATCATTCAACTCCTTCTGAGATGGTTTGCTTTTAAATATGTGCCATTTTTGGATTTTCCAAAAAGTCTCTGAGGAATATCTCACATTTTAATGGCTTTTGGCTTTGCCATGTTGGGTAATGAGAAAATTCCAGGGAAGTTTGTGCCGCCAAAAAAATATTGACTGGCTCAGAGGACAGAGAATGGTTAAGGTGGTGCAGACAGGGCAGCTTTCAGTTAATGGGGTGGGAATCTACAGGTGTTTTCCAGCTTGATGGAATGGGAGCAGGAGGAAGGAACAGCCGCTCACCAAGCTGAGGATAAATCTTTAAAAAGTCTAGCTAAGATCTGTAAAAAGAACTTCTTAAAAAGTGCTGTTATTTTTAACAACTGGTACAAGAGTAGAAAATTTTACAGCTACCACTACCAAACCAAGTTATGTCATCCCTTGTCCAACCATGTCCACCCAGGCCATGTTCCCAGGACTAAAGGGCATGGATTAGAAAGAATGGTATGATATGAGGTTCTGTTGATACAACCTAGAACAGCCTTGCAAAACAGGTGGCACAGGGACAGAGCAGCAAAATCGTATCAGCCTCCCAGGCACATGGACTTCAGCAGGCTCTGGAGCTGTACCAACTGAGACCCTTCAGTGAATCTGGCCAGTGTGGTGGAAGATGGAAAACTCGTGTTTTTTCAGGAAGCACGATGGTTTGGGAGCAGTGGGGCGAGAAAAGAGATGCTCTGATTGACCCTAACACAATGTACCACCCTGCTGAACTCCCGCCAGGGGATGCAAGTAGCCACAAGAAATCTGAGTGAGAGAGGTCTGTGGTTATTTTACATTAACTTACATTACAGGACAGTATGGCCCTTGTATTTATCAACTTTCAGTTGAGGATTGAGGCCGGCATGGCTAAAGACAATATAAAAGTTTTCCCCATAAAAATCCTGTAATTGAAGATCTCAAAGCATTTTACAGGCATTAATAAATAAAGCCTCAAATACAGCTACCAGTATTTCAGTCCCTAACGTTCAACAGTGCTTGTAAGTGCTGTTAAAATAATAACAGTTGTATCAATGCTCTTGCAATCCCAGAAATATTAATGGCATCTTCCCTGTCAACAACCTCCCCTCCTCCAGGCTCTACTTTCTTCTCATGGGCAGGAAGCAAAATTTTGCAAGACAGGAGCTTGCTGGGGAGCTTGGGTCATTTGGGATTTTGTTTTTGTGGGTTTTTGTGTGTGTCCGAGGCAGGGCACCAACCAACTGGAGTGCTTTCTTGTACTAATAGGTGTTTTTCCTGATGTCTAAAACATTTGGATGGATGGTTTTATTTTTTTACCTTTCTTACTGGAATGTGTTTGTGGTCACAGACAACTAATGAAGAGAACAAAGGAGAGACAATGTTGTAAAATCATTAGAAAAGGGAAGCTCTGTTCAAACAAATGCATTTTGCTATTAAAGTGCCATTTTCAGTCTTATTTGCAGCCCCTACTGTTCCTTACACTGGCTCTTCACTGGGGACAAAAAATTCATTAAATGGCTCTTCATTTTACAATATCAATATGTTTTAAGTCAAATTGTGCATTCTTTGCTGTTAATTCTCTTTTAAACACAAAAGACCATCAGAAAGTTTAGCTGCAGGGGGGCTACAGGCAAGAAGGAAGATACAAACATCCCTCTTATGAAAAATAATAATAATAATGAATTCTTTTAAAGTTTAAAGGAAAATAGTGGCTTTTTTGTGCCAAGACTGTAAGACCTGTTCATTGATCTTTTCAAAGAAGCAACAACAATAAGGAGAAACGAGAATGAAAAGAAATGAAAGCAAGGGAATAAAAGCCATAAGGAGTTGGGGTACAAGGAAGCAACAATCCAGAATCTGACAGAATATGTGGATATTGATGAAGCCTGGGATGCAACATATACATGATCCTAGGAAAAGGCCTGGTTTTATTACCTGACTTGACTATGAACTTTGCTTAACCACCAAGTATTTTTATCGACAAACCTTTTTTTTTTCTTTTTTTCTTTTTTCTTTTTAATTCAAAACACTGCTCATCTCATTTATCAGACTACTCACAGCTCATACACTTTTCGGAGTGGACTCATTCTGTAAGTGAGAAGTCTTAGCTGAAATGGGACGTTGAATATTTTTCAGAAAGCCAACCTGTCACCAGCATCATGGTGGGAGGGAGATGGATGTGCTGCCCCTGTGGAACACAGAAGTTTTGTGATAGAAGTTTGTGGTTGGAATCAAATTGAGCAACTAATGATTTGTGCTATGAATGTGTCTGCTGAAATGTTTTAGTCCACAAGTGACAAGTGGTTCTCCTGACAATCGGTGTAAGGGGCAGAGCACCCATAGCACAGTGTCTAAATGAAAGTGTCAGCAATACCCATGGCAAGAAAGCCAGAGAGAACCTAGTGAGGAGAATTTTACACATTGTGGAGTTATGCAATTTAAATAAAAATTGTATTTGTTTTTGTTTAAGCAGAAAGAAAATGAGAAGGGTCATTGAAAAGTTCAAATTGCTGTCTTTCCAGTGAAAATAGACCCAGTATGGAACATTTAAGCTAAAAATCACATCCGAACAGATTTTACATGTTTGATGCACACTTGGTAAATTCCAGGTGTCTGATTACACCTGGTCCTCTAGTAGGGGGCAGAGCAGGGCATCTCATACTGGACAAAATGTTTGTCCAAGTTCAGAAACCAAAGCTCTTGTGTGTGGCTTTGGTGCAAGACAGGCATCAATTCATGTCTGTCATGATGAGGAGAAACTCTGCTCTGAGGGCTGGTTGAAGGAGAGGAGCAGTGGTGCCAGTGCTGAGGTGAATCTGCATTTCCAGTCATTTCCTTGTGAGGTTTCATAAACCCATTTGGAGGGGAGATTTCCCTGACCTGATCCATCAGTGACACAACTCTGAAAAATACAGGAAGTTCAGTGTGGGGAAACATGCAGCACCATGGTTTCACTGTGACAGGATTACCAGCAGAGAGAAAAAGCAAAGGCTGATGCCCCTCACGCCCCTCAGCCGTGGCTGTTCGTGGGGAAGGGATGCCAGCACAGTCCATGATTGCTTCCAAGAGGAGTGGAAGCCATGGAGATGTCCAACAAATGTGTGGAGGAGCCAGTCTTGTTATCATATGATTGGGATTTTAGGCTCCTACTGGGCACAGACCAAAGTAAGTCCTGGAACAAGACAGATAATGAACTTGGGCTGTAAAATCCTCTGTGCTCCTCTGCCATTTTGGCCAGTGATCCTGTACCATATGTCAAGTGGGCTGCAAATTCCCATAAAGCAGCAGTTTGCTACACTAGACCTATAACAAGGGAGGTTGTAAAAGGAATAAATGGCAAGTGGAAGGTAGAAATCATGCCAAATGTACAGCACAGGCTTATTAACAGCAGCACAGCAGCCAAAGGGAGGCAGAAGTTGCATATGGGAGTAGGATTGTGCATGGGGAAAGTAGAGAGTGACAGTACTGCCAAAGGGTTTTTCTTTTCTTTTCACCACTTCTGAAATACTTTAGATGTTCTGGGATTTTGGAATGAGCGCTTTGTCTTTGTTTTTGAAACCATGTTTTTGTATTTCTACATAGAAGGCAAATCTGTTATTTTGCTCCTCTTCTTTACTGAATCTGTGCACTGCTAAACCACCTTAGGTGTTGTGTGGATATAAGCTGTAATCATAAAATCAGAGAATCATAGAATGGTTTGGATTGGAAGGGACCTTAAAAAACATCCAGTTCTAGCCCCAGTCTGCAGATGTGAGCATGGAAGGGCCAAAACAATGGGCCCTCTTAACATGACCTGTTCCTACGGTAGGAGAAACAGTCCCAGGCATCTTCAGCAAGGCCCAGAAATGTTGTTTTTTATAATGGGAATTACTGAAACTTCCAGTGGTCCTATAGGCTAAGTACTGTTCATTGAAAGCTTTTTAACTCAATGAATGCCATCTTGCCTAAATCACAAAGTCTTTGGGGAGCAGATCAATTTCTAAAAAAATGTCATTTGGAAATTTAGAAATATTTTTACTATGACTTCAGCAATACATTTCAAATGGTCATTTCAAACTTACTTTCTCTTTTTATTTTTAAGTAAAATCCAGGTTGAAATATTTCAGCTTGTCTGAAATAAAACAGTAATTTGTAACAATTTCATGTTAACAACTTCATTTCCCAGGAATAATTTAAGCATTGGTAGGGTAGGGAGGTTGCTTTTACAAATATTAACTAAACCCACAGTTTTCAGTGTTGGAACTTCTGTCAGAATAAAAATTCATTTTTATAGATTTGGAAGGTTATTGGAGTTGGCTTCCATGTTTAGACTATGCTCTTTTTTCATTTGTCAGCATTTCTTGAAAAAGACTGGATTTGTAACAAAATTATAATTAAGGACATTACTGATTTTCTCTGCAGAATTTAAGACTTGAATGTATGAGGAATGTATAACTGACATGGTAAGGTGGTACATTGCTGTTTAAGTGGTGTGTGTTGTACGTGCATAAACAAAGAGCACATCCCAGGCAAGCTGCATTTAAAGACCAGTGATGTTTGCTAGGATAGAAATATAGGGTTAAAACCAGTTACAGTCTGTCAAAACTAGGGGGAAAAAAAAAAAGAAAAAGAAAAAAGAAAAAAACCCACACACATAAAACAACAACACACAAAACAAACAAACATGGGGAGGGGGGGAAGAAGAGAAACCAAAGAGCACCTGCTGGTTAAATTTAATCCTGTCTGGCCATAACTTGTTAGCTTTTCTCCTGTTGAGTAATATTTGATTGATTTTACTGAGACTGTTTGCAAGTACAGTTCAGTTCACTGATACTGCTGGTTGAATTTCCTCAAACACTCTCGTTTTAGTCTCATTTTAGTGATGTTTCCTCTGGCTCACACCAGCATTAAAAAAGGAGCTGTGTGTAATCTTAAGTGTTAGTACATTACTGGACCTAAAGACATAACTTCCTACCTACCTGTACCCTACAGAATAGCAAACCTGAGTAGTTTAGACAAAATCCATGAAAAAGAAAGAATAGATCAGAGAAATCACAACAGGGGCTGAAAGAAAAGGGAGACAGAAAAATCCATTACAAATGAAAATAATAAAGTCCCTTAAACTTTGAGGAAAAAATAGAGGCTCATTTTGTACAAAGATAGTGAGATGTGTTCATTGATCTTTTTAAGAGTCAAGAAGAAATTGGCCAGCAGCTGAATAAAAGAAAATGAAGTTCCATTAATACAATCCATGGAAAGACAACTCGGGTAAATTGATCAGTACAGCACAGATAATTTCTGACCTTTCCCTTCTTTGGAGAAGATGTTTGCGGTTTTGTTCCGATTTTTTTCTTCCCTCCCAAAGAGTGTAAACAGCACGCAGCACCAATTTCAAGTGCTTTTTGGATGGCTTTTCTAGCAATAACTGGAGAATTTTGGAACTAAGCATGATAATGGCTTTTATTCCATCTCCCTCCTTCATCACACCCTCATTGCCTTGAAAAATATCAATAAATTGAGAAAGTTTGAGGGCTTTTTTTCTCCTCTTTTTTTAAACTCTCAATTACTTCCTTCTCTGCCTCCTCCTTTAAAGAGTTTTTGGAACATTTGGCAATTAAAAAACTGAAGTATCTGTGTATGCCAGGAAAACCTCATATTGACTGAAGTACAGGAAGAGCCCAAAGGCCAAAAGATTTTTAGTCCTTGCCAGCCCCTGCTGCAAGCCTGGCCCTTTACCTGGAACAGTAAAGCTCCTGCCTGTAGTAGTGGCAGTGCTTCCATTTGCATTCTTTGTTTTAGCTAAATGTCAGATGTCATTGCAAGAGAGTGTTTGAGGCCTGAGACTGCTGCTACACAGCTGCAGCATCCTTTGTCCAGAGGAATTATGCAGGCTGAAGGCCCCAGCTTTCCTCTTTTTAAAACTAAATATCCCCAGCTCCCAGAAGTGTGAATACAAAACAAACTTGTTTATGGTAAAATAAATCTACGAACTCCAGCTATTTGGAGATATTTCTTTTCCAACTCTGAAAAGATCTCTGAAAATCAAATACATGAAAACCAAACTCGACACTTGGGATTTGGCATCTTCCCACAGCATCAAGTGCAAATCTAAAGTTATTCTAATTTTGCTTACTGGGATAAAGTGCTGTTATTTGCATGTTAGCCACAAATTAACAATTAGAGTGTGGCAGTTAATGAAAGAAAAGAAGCAATGCAGCACCTTTGTGAATAGGCTGTAACCCATGTTTATAGAGGAAGCTCGTAGAGTACCCCTGGGTTCTGTAAATGAAATGGGCCTTTGCATATGCTGTATAACTGTCAGAACATGAGGCTTTGTAGTCACATGCCCAAAATACACTTCATCTTATAAAGCTGCATCACCTAACTCAGCAGCATAATCATTTTCTTCTAACCATGAGCAAGTTGTTCCTTACCCTTGAGACAGCGCTTCATTCAGGTCAGGTATGAAGTTAGGTGAAGGTCAGTGTGGGAAAGATCAAACTACACCTGTCTGGATCACACCAGCTCTGCCAATAAAAAGGTGTATTCCCTGCCTGGCTTGCACACAGAAATACTTACCAAGATCTTACACAGAATGGCAGAATGTTCCACAAAATGATTGGGCACTAAACTCTGCAGAGAAGTCCTCGAAATAAATCATTATCACAAGTCTTTTAATACAGACATTTCTCTGACACAGCTTTCACTGCATGCAAATATTTAAGCTCCTGCTTAAGCTTGTTCTGATATCCCATCGTTGAACCTGCAGAGGCCATTAGTGATTCAGAACAGGATATTATCCACTGACAGATAATCATTGTCTGTTCAGAAACTTCTCATTTTACAGTACAGCTGGCATCTATCAGCTGTGCTAGAGTAGTGCAGGGAGATTTGTACAGTTTAGAGGGGTTTTTTAAGAGGAAGTGTAGAGTAAATATCAGCAATCACCATTTGAGTAAAATTAGCAACAAGACAAGACTTTCTTTGCTCCTGTATAGGAAAGGATGAATCAATTTCCCTATCCTTTATTACTTTAGTTACCCATGCACAGAACTGTTCATGAATCTTTCCATTTAAACCCTAGAATATGTTCTAAAAGCTTACCTACATAGTTATTTTCATTTTTCATCTCACTAAACAAAAATACACGTTCTAGAAAAGCAAATGGATTCATTAAAGGAAATGTTAAATGAGATGTTTGTAGTTTTCATACAGAGGAGGTGATTAGGATGAGGATGTCACATCACACAGACTTCTTGATATATCTGTAAGGGACACACAAATAAAAGAGATTCATTTCTTCACAAACCCAGTGAACTTCAAATTTTACAAGGTTGTGTCCAGCAGTGAAGTCAAAGTCATGAGGGATTCTGGGAGCTAAGATCACACGGAAGATGTTTTTTTACATGATGGGAAAACTGGGAAAAACTGAACTTTCAACCTTTTTTGTGAAAGCATATGAATACAAAAATCAAGCTGATATACAATAGCAACTAATCATGAAGAAAGACAATTGTTAGTGACTTGTGAGAGAAATCACCAACAGATAAGAAACAATTGGAAAATATTACTGGTTTTCTGCATCTGCTGTATTTAAGTTTGGAAAGCGGTTTTACTCACTGAGCTTTATGAGGCAATCAGGGATGTTAAACAAGAAGGAAATCAGCTCCTCACCTTTCTTGCTTTTTAGGAAGAAAGGAAAGAGTATGTTGGTTAACATTGGGGGACCTTTTCTGCATAGCACAAGAAATAAAGATTTAAGGTAATGATGCCATCAGTGACAAGCACCGGGAGAAGCCAGAACCAGGGGATAAAAATGAATTTGTGGCCTCTTGGACCTTTTTTCCCTCTGAGATACCTCTGCCAAAATAGTTTCATTTACTTTTGAGTACCTTGCCAAAGCCAAGAAATTACCAAAGCCTTTCTGAAAGTAAATTTTTTGCGTACTGTGGGTAAATCCACAGATGAAGATGATGCTGAGGGATGGGCATTAACGATGGAAAAGATATGAGCCCTGCAAAAGTGGAAGATTTTTTCTTTCCTCATCACTTGCTTGAGCCATGCCATCAGACAGATCTCCAGCCAGACAATACCTGGTTTATTGTCCTAATTTTGACTTGAGTGTAAAATAAACTGTACCAGTCTACTTGCCAATACTACAGCAGATTGTTTTTTACTTCCCCTGTTTCCCCAGAGTGCCTGGCAGCCTTTCCCCTGCACTCTCCCCTGGTTAAGGAGATGGGAGTTCTGGACTGCTTATCAGATAAATTGCTGTAGATTCATCATTCTCCATCTCTGTCCTGAAGAAGCAGTCACACATCTGATGTTAATCTTAAAACCATATTTTATATAATAAAATTTCTTGTGAAAGCTCTCCCTACATCATTATATGTTAGAGTGACAATATTAACCATCCAGTGGCATTTCCACACCTACAGCATCATTTCCAAAATCCTTGGAAGATTTTTTTAAGTGGAATCTGCAAGGTTTAATGAAGCTTTTAATGGACTGCATTAAACACCACCCCCAATTCATAAAAATAATATACAGTAATTGTTAGAAGGAACACCCTTTTATCTGGCAACAGGTGGACTTCCTAAGAAGGGTTTCCAACTATCTCTGATTTCTGACTCTTTGAAATAGAAGTACTGCATCCAGAAGTGTAGATCTTTTTCTAATAAACATAAAATAAGCTAAACCCATCCAAAATCTTAATCCATTTTGGTACCCAGTCACAGTTACTGCAGAGCTCAGCACTCTGCAGACATTTAAAGATGGAGAAGTGTAGGTAGACCTGTGTTAGTCACGTAGAACAAGGAGTCAAATTACAGTAAAAAGACTATAAACTGAATTTCTTTTCATTCTCTTTCCTTTTCTCAGTTTATGCCTCAAATGCACCACTTTTGACAGAATGTTGGTGATTATTTTGCCTTTTTTTCTCCTTGTCTGTTAAATTTAATAGAAAAATCCAATTATTATGTAAAGAGAGCCTTGCTATAATTGTCACAAACAAGTGAGCATAACAATGAAGAACAACAATTTTCTGAAGTCAAAGAAAGCACTGATTTATGACTGTCTCTGAGGTGTGATTGATATAGAATGTTTTGAAGGAATATTTGCAACATTTCTTCTTCATTTTACAGCTGCTCCCTCAGATCATCCTAGCTGTAGCATGTTTGCAAAGGAAAGTTGCTTTGGAAGAAGGAACTTTCCACAAATTCATTTTCTTTTCTTTTCTTTAAAGAAGGAAAAAAAAGCCCAACTGAGCCGACAAAAGCCATTATTTAAACAGCCTCCTTTTTAAAATGTTTCCGGCAGATGTTTATGTAGAGAATGTGCTGGAGCTCCTTCAGTAAGACACAGAAGTGACATTTCTTGAGGGTTTTAGCTGGAGAATTTGTCTTTCACATCATGTCTTTAAACATCTGCAAAAGGCAACAGAATCTTTATTATCCTGCTCAGTTGAAGAAAGGCGCAATGCACAGTCCTGAGTCCTTAAAATATGGTATTTAATGGGACTGACAGATGAGAAATATCCAGCTCTAATGTTTTCCTTCAGTAGAAGTTCACCTCTTGACCTTATGACTCCAGAGTATGGCTGCTGCCTTCTGAAAAAGAACATTTCCTTCCATTCAGATGTGCTTTCTATGGTTTTGTTGTTTTGTTTTTCCATATTGCTCAGTTTATCTGCTTTAGGGGAAGGTATCATCATCAGGATTCAAGCAAAAATAAGATTATAAATACTGCAAGCACACTTGTGCTAGGTCTGCTTTATGGCACTTGTGCTTCCAACCCTCTTTTAATTTCCTCAGTTGGATATTTTTCTTCTTCCTCACAAAAATCAAAGCTGCCTTTTCTTTTAAATGGATTTTGAAGGAGTAGTATAATTCAGCTTTCCTATCCTTCAGCTTGAGTTTTGTTTATTTGCTGCTGTGCAAAAAATGCAGTCCAGGGCCATTGCTCAGGGCTGCCCAGGTTGGCCCTTCTACCTTACAAAATAACCTTTTTAAAAAGAATTCAATCTATCTTTTGGTTTCCTGGTTTGTTTCAGATTCAGGTTGGAGGGGGCAAGGTTTGATTGTGGGGTTTTGTATTTGGCTTCTATTGTATTTCAGTTGTCGAAGCTTTTTTCCCTCCTCCTCCTTTTTCTCTTTCTTTTTTTTTTTTTGCCTTTATTTTTTTTTTTCCTCCCTGAAGGGTTTTCTCTGGGAAAAGTTTTCTGGGCTTCCATCCAGCCAGTGTCACAATTCACAGCTGTACTGTTTGATTCAAGTACTTCAAGCTGCCAGTGAGGTAGAGCCAAATGAGATTAAGGGGTTTTTTATTAAAGCAGGCACCCGCATGTGCTGGTATGGCCGAGGCTACGTCAGGCGTTCCAATACGAACCCCAATTTCTTCAGACCTTTAGTTCTCAAGCATAAAATATTTATGCCAGGCTGAAACCTGACCTAGATGTACTCATCTGGGACGAGCCGTAACTCTTTGGAAAGGAATGGTTTGGCTTTTATTAAGTTACAGCTTCAAGAAAGGAAAATGTACTGATTTCTGGATAAGCAGCTAAAAAAGAAAAAAATAATAGAGATTTAGCTATGTATGTTAAAAACAGCAACTGGAATAAACTAAACAGATCTTTTAAATGATGGATTTTAAGGGAAGGCAACAAGAGATTCATCTGTTAGCTCCCTTCTCAGGCATATGATGGATTTGAACCCTCCATGCTGGTCAAACTTGGACACTCCCAGCACTGCCTGCCCCATTCTGCCCACTCCACCCCAAATGTCACCTCTGGGGCACAGCCACAATGCCCAGACATTTATTTTACTTTTTCTGTTGGGATAAACCACGCAGAAATCGTGATGAGAAACTAAATACCACTGTTACTTTTAATTCAGGTGTGAGGCAAAATCTGAACCCACATTTTCAGAGAGAAATGCATTTTTAAGCTCCCTTTCCTTTTCCAAAGCACCAAAATTAAAACAGTTCTTTTTATACTGATTCTTATCTTTTATGTCAACATTTCTGAAGATAAATGAATTGGTATTTTAAACATAGGCATACACGTGTCAATGGAAAACAAAAATGTTTAAAAATAAAATAAGGAAGAAAATTAGAAGCTTTACAGAAAAAAAGAAACATCACCACTCTAATCTTTTTTTTTCCCATAACTTTGAGCCAACTATAAAGTGGATCAGAAGGTTTTGAAGGTTATTGATATTGCAAATTTTGGAATTCTCAGACAGGAGTAGCTTTTTGCAATATGAGATCACCCTTTTTCTGTCCATTTTGCCCAGCTGGGTTACTGAGCCTCTCGTAGAACCATAGAATCATATGAAGCCATTCCCTGTGTTCTGTCCCTCCATCCCTTGTCCAAAGTTCCTCTCCAGCTCTCCTGGAGCCCCTTTAGCCACTGGAAGGGGCTCTAAAATGTCTCTGGAGCCTTCTCTCCTCCAGGTGAACACCCCCAGCCCTCCCAGCCTGGCTCCAGAGCAGAGGGGCTCCAGCCCTCAGAGCATCTCCGTGGCCTCCCCAGGACTCGCTGCAGCAGATTCAAGTTCTTCTCCTCAGAGCTGCTCCCAGTCCATCCTCTGCCCAGACCATATTTGTGTTTGGGATTGCCCTGACCCACGTGCAGGGATATCCACAACCCCATCTCTGCTGCTCACGTAATCCTAGCAGTGTTAGAGACTGAAATGCTGAGAGACTGCTGAAGTCTACAAGACTCTGAAATCAAAGGCAGCAACATTAATATTCTGTGCAAATGTGAAGAAGCCATGAAAGCTTTGTTTGTTGCTAAAGAAACCAACTAAATCAAACAAGTTGAAGAAAATAAAGACTTGTATAATTGTTTTAATTAAAACTGCCACTTATTTCAGAAAAAAAAAACGCAGCACATTTGTGCTTTCCAAACATTTCTTGCTTAGACTTGCATGCTCAAAATCTATGTATAATAAGTGAAATAAAACATTGCCAGCCATTTTCCAGTCCCGTTTGACACAAAAGCTCCAAAACAAATTGCAAGAAATCCATGCAAAACTTTGTGATGTTTACTTCAGATTTTATCCGAGAGGAATTTATGGAACTTGCCATTCAACTCCGAAAGCATGTTATCTCAAATGAAGTGCAATGCTCCTTAAATCTTCAAAAAGCATCATGGCATGTAGCCATAAAACTCACTGTGACTTTAGACATTCAAAAACAGCATTAATGCCAGGATCTGGCTGCCCTATGTGATTATTTTAAGTCTCCATGGGCACAAACACTTTCTTGGGTCTGGGCCCTCCGTACTCTCAGTCTCTGGTAAAAGCCATGGGACTGCTTTGCCTTTCACAAGCTGCTTTTCCCCTTCACCTTCCCACTCCACAAGGTTATTTTGGCATCTCAAAATAAGTCAGATACAGAAGGGATCCTGGTAGTTTTTCAGCTTCTGGAACTGAGCCCCTGTTTTTTAATGCAAAGTATGAAAGATATAAATACAGCTTAATTTTAATTGAGGGAGAATGTCTGACCTTTCTACAAAATAGTGTCACATGAGGTTCCTGTATTTCTTGTGACCTTTCCAATGCTCATTAGGCTTTTAAGCATGCAAGTTCAGCTTAAATTCGAAATACTTTGCCTTCCTCAACTACAGACTGGCTTCCACTGCAGAATTTAGTCCCACATTTCACTGTAAGTACATGAACCCAGCACAATGTCACTGTGGCAAAGAGGCAGTTATAAAATCTGAACCACACTTGCTTTCCACTCTCAAATAATCTGTTCAGATACTGCAGTTTGGCTTGAGACTGTCTTTTATCTCCTTTTCTCAGCACTCTGGGAGCTCTTTATCTTCACCAATACTTGGATTTGTGTACAGGAATGTTGGGAACCATTTTTGTATATATCAATTCATTATGTCATTTCAAAGATCTTATTTTTTCCACACTTCCTAAGCATTAGCATTTTTAAACTTGAGAGAAGAGGGGGTGACTATTAGAAACATCCTACAGGAAGCCATAATTTATCCACAAAATAAATTTATCCACAAAATACTTGCAAATTTCTTCTAAACATGTTATGTTGAGCTCTCTGGAGACTGTAAAGAAGCTTATAGTAACAGTTTCTTTTTGTCTTTTCTTTCTTTTTTTTTTTTTTTCCAGTGGCTGGATGACTGAAATGATTTCAAGTCTGCTTTTACTAGAACCTGATCACCACCTGTTTGAGTGAAGAAACTGAGGACTGTTTGAAAGTAATGCCTTTGGCAACACATACACCTTGCTCGGTCTGTCTCACATCTTCATTTTATCATATAAAAGGCTTTTCCAAGTGCTGCCTGAGAACAGTGAAAACCTCATTATGAGCTGAAAACTGTTGGGGATTTCAGTGTTGATAATGAAAATCTTATTTATGGAATTGCTGAGTACACATATAAAGTCCAAAAAGCAACAGCCTACTAGATGAAATAATAGTCCAAGGGAAAAGGAGTAATGTAATTACATCATTCCTGCTTTATAATGGCCATTTCCTTGCACGGTCATATTGAGAGAGAGTCAGAGAACTGTAAGGTGCAGCTGTTTCTGGCATCTCCCAGGCTGGTTTCAGGACTCACATAAGTCTTCTGTCCAGTTAATATTTTGGTAGTATGCAAAAGGTGTGATCTGTCAGAGATTGCTGAAGATGTGGAAGCATTTTTCTGCCTTTAGGCTCATGTAAGAAAAGGTGTGAATCCCCGCCAGAGAAGGAAGAAGAAAACAAGAATGGATCAGAAAACTCATATAGTTTTCTAAAACTGGGCTAGGTCCTCTCGGGGGTGTGCTGTAAATACTTGGTAATGAAATATGTGGTAAATACAGCTTTTCTGTGACCAAATTCATCAGATACCTGCAAACCAGGACATGTTCACCAGGGAAATGTGTGCTGTAAGGGAATAAAAGCTGTACAGTTTCCTAACTCTACTTCATTACATGCTTTTATTCCACTGAAATCAGTAATCATGTCAGAATAGAGCTACTAAAATATGATGGGATACAAGGGCCTCTAATACAAGCCTCTCTGCCTGTCTGTCCTTTTATATGGCACTTCCCAACACAGTGTCTGAGTGCAGAGTTCTTCACCCTCATCTGATTTAAAACTTAAAATGGATGCGGCGGAGACCTCTCGTCCAGAGTAAACTGCTCGAGATGAATCAGCTGCTCAGACTGGCCTCACAGAAATGATAATGGGGTTCTGTGTTCACAGCTGAGTTATTTAAACTGTCTGATTTGGTCCACGGCTTCCTTGGACATTAATAGGTTGACTGCTATGTCGCTGAACTTGGTGCAGGAGAGGTCAGCCTTTGAAAAGCTAAATAAGGTAAGTGCAAGCTGCAGCGTGTTCCCGGCGATGCCGCGCGCTCCGAACGCTCCCGAAGCCCCCCGGAACCACTGCTGCTCCTCGGTGCCTTCCCATATCTGATTTCAAAGTGGTGGATCCTTGGATCAATGCTTTGATTTTGATCTCCCCTCCACCAGGAGATTCGGGGGTTGCTCACATGTTATAAACACATGCTCCTGCTGGTGCATCTTGAGGGAGGAGGATTGAAAACTTCTTAGGAGGCAGCTTTTCATCAGCGAATGCAGACTTAGATGAATTGGAAAGATTTGTCTGGACTGCAGCAATTTTGCTGAAATTGCTGAGAAGCAGCATTATCAGGCAAGGACACTTTTCTTCAATAAAGATAGAATGCTTCAGCTGACTTTTGTTTGATTATATTGTAAATTCTAACATACTATTGTGCACACCTTGAAGCCATTAAGGAAAAATGAAGAATTGAAACAGTATCAAGATGAAATGTTTTCTACTGTCCCAAACAAAGCATAATTGAATTAAAGTACCTTTGATGATCTCTACACTGTGGCAATTTCATTTTTGAGATATATTTCATCAATTAGATTAGTAGTCCTGCTTGAAAGAAAAGCAAATTTTGGCATGCTGATGTTTCCTGCAGACCCAGCAGCCCATGAGGGGGATTGGAAAATTCAGACTAAGAGCATCTCTCTTCTCTTTCCCCAAGCCCTCTCTTTGATGCAGGACCATGGCAGGGGGGAGAGGAGGGAGAAAGATAAGAATTGGGTTTATCATCTATAAATAGAGACAGCCCTTCACACTCACTTTCTTGAGATGTCTTAGAGCACCAAGGGAAAGAAGAACAAAATAAATCTAAGAGATGCTGGGAAAGTTCTGTACATTTCAGGAATGTTCAGAAGCAAAGTTAACTCTGGCAGTCCAAGTTTAGAGGCTTATTCTTTAAAAAGACACCATCAGTTAGTTTCTCAAGTTTAATTCTGTCCTGTGTCTACCAGCTGGAAAGTTTGTTGAGCAGTAAGCATAAATGGGCTATAGAATATAAATCATTGCCCCTGACATCCAGGGAAAGCATCACTCCTTGTTTTCTACTGACATGGTTGTAGGTACTGCAGATTCCTTGTGCAGAATCTTGGGCAGGATCAGCAGCTTGGTTCAGGCCTAGATTTTTAGATTATGGGAGTTACAAGCTGAAAGAAATTGTTAGGAAGTTTAGCAAAGGAAGGTTGTCATCACACTTGAACCTAAAATGGAAGAAAACTGTCCACTGCTAAGGGACCTAATAGCAAACCTGTCAACATTACTCAAAAATACTTTTAAAAGAATTGTTTTATATGGACTTTGCTATATTGGATTTCTTCCTTCTTGTTTTTTTGTTTGCCTTTTTTTCCCCCCATAGGTGAAGAGGATGTGGAAAATAGACCATATATGGAAATCTGTGAATCCTATGCTGGCATCTGTATTAAAGGGTCATTTTGTGGGAGATAGGCAAATAAGCCATTGCTGGTGTTGATTGAAAACAGTCTTATGTTTAAAAAGGTAACAAAAAGCCTGTCCTCTAACCAGCAAGCAAGTGACACCCAAGCCAGGAAGCTCAAAAACAACAAAATAAACCTTATTCCAAAAGCTGGATTTGGTTATTCATTGACTGATTTCCTACCAATAAGAGCACGGCTTCAGGCTGGTGGGCCCGATGAGAGGTCCTTGAAAACCCAAACTGAACAAGCATGTGAAATATTTAAGGCCACATTTTTATATTTATTAAAAACAGCCTAAATAATTAAACTAGTTGATTCACTAGTGGCTTTCAGGCTCATGCCCAGAGTGAAAGGTCATGACCTGACATACCAGGGCCCCACTTGGTACCGATGATTGACAGGAAAAGGAAATAAGTTGATATCTTTCACGTGGGAATCACAGCTTGTAGCAACTATGAGCAAGTGGGCTATTTGGACTTTGTGGGAAAACTTAATTGTGTTATTATTCAAAATCTTCGTTCCCAAAGTTGGTTCAATGGTGATTTATTTACTTATGTGATAAAACAGCTGTGTACTGTAATAAAATACAGGTCACTTGCTGATGTTTAATGCACAAAAGTGAGGATATGTTTGGTTTCTTTTACTTTGAACTTACGATCAAGCTAGGCAGCAGAGATGACTTTGAATTATTAGGAATTTTCTGTTAGTGTATTGGAAATATTTAATGTTCTCATCATAGTATATATTCTTCAGGGCTTGGTTATGGAGAAGGAGGAAGGCACCATACACTGAAATATGAGTGCCTCTCTACCATATGCTTTCATTATTTCTTTATAATGATAAAAAGGGGCTGCATTCAGTGCCAGACAATGTCATGGCCCCAGAGATTTCAGTGGCCTGCAGAAGAAAGGAGAAAAAAGCATTTATGATATGAATGAGGATTTGAAATGGCTTTTTAAAAAAAGGCCTAAGATCCACTTTCACCCTAAATTCTGAAATCACTTGAAAGATGTCTAGATGCGGGTTTGAAGAATAGCAACTTTCCACCAGGCTCTGTTTTATATGCAGGATTGCTGCCATCTTCACCAGGCTTTGTTAGGAGGTCAGATAATTGTACCAAGCAATAGGTCACAGTCTAACTTCACATATTGTGTGATTTGTTCTAGCAGTGAACCCTGCCGTCTTGATCCAGAGGACGTATTCTTTGCCCCAGTCATTTACAAGTTAGCCAAGTGATGCACTTTTGTTTATCACTCCAAGCTGAGAAGTTCAGTGGGTTTTGTATCAGCTGCCCTGGCATTGTGCCTTTCTGCTCATTCCCCAAAGTGTCGGCATGGCATGAACTGGGCCGGGGTGCAGCTCCGTACCACGCTCCAGGGGTTTTGTATCCTTTTCCAGAAATGCCATGCACTGCCAGTTCCTGCAGCCCTCTGTCTGGGCTGTTGGATGATAACAATCCATTAAAAGTCCCATAAAGTCAAAAGTAGTTTTACCCCAGAGCAGGCCATGGCAGGGAAGGTTTGCACATTTCAGCTCAGTGTGACACCACATTTTGGGTGATAAAGCAGGCAGTGCTGGCATTTCCCTCAGACTATCTCCACTTCTTTCCTAGTCTTTCCTTATATCTCATTCTTGATTCAGAGCAAAACAGCTCAGCTTGGGAAGCTTTGGAAACTCTGCCACTTGTACCACAATCACCAGGAGAATTTTAAGCCTTAAAATAATCTGATTCTAACACCAGTAAATAAGCCCAGTTACACAGTAAATCAAGATAAAAGTTGCTTCACAGAGCAAGAGCTGGTGGCATTTCTTTTGCACTGTTTTGATGTTATTCCTTCATATTTAACATCTGGCAGCAGTGCATGATATTTTACAAATAGCACAGACATCAGATCCTGCCACAGGAGTGCAGATCTGTGATAAGTAAATCAGAATTACTGACTGAGAAAGGAAATCAAGAAAAATGGGTGAAGGGGCAAAAACATACTCAAAATTTAACACCTTTCTGCAGGAATACCAACCTACTTCCTCTGAACATTTGAGCAGAAGGGGGAGGTACTCAGCTCTCTCAGTACTTTATGTACATCCTTGTCCTGAAAGGAAAAGGCCATGATTAACCGAAATCCAGCCAGTTTCTAGAATTTATTCACTTGCAAAATGGAGATAATACAAGCTGGAGACCAGCTATCGCCAGAGCTGTCGATGAAGTACCAGCTGCAGATGTGTGGAAACTTGTCCCCTGTGTTACAGGCTACAGTGTGACCTTGCATGGCCCATGAAAGTGTTTAAAAATCATGATGACACTGGGTTCTGACTGACTTTGTCTAGATTCAGCCTGAACATCAAGAGGAAAACGGCTCTGTGTCCCGTGCCAATTCTCTGATCTTTCCATTCCTCTCCTCCTCCCCACCTCCAGGCTCTGTGTCTCAGCAGCTCCCTGAAGTGAGCACCATGACATGAATCTGGAAGTGAAGAAGCCCACAACTCTTCAGAAAAGAGCAGTTATTCTTAGCTTTGTTTTGCTGATGTTTTTCTTTCTTTTCCC
Organism: Dryoscopus gambensis; assembly: GCA_013389985.1. Classification (NCBI taxonomy): domain Eukaryota; kingdom Metazoa; phylum Chordata; class Aves; order Passeriformes; family Malaconotidae; genus Dryoscopus; species Dryoscopus gambensis. Next base: position 32,555 of record WEIT01039552.1, read on the forward strand.
CCCCTTCTTTTCTTAAAGAAAACAGAAAGCCTGCCAAAATTTTGGCTCTTTGATGTGCTTTGGAAAGAAAAACAATGCTATCTATCCAAGTCCTCTGAAGGGAACAAAAATATGTCATTTTAAGGCATGAATTACTTGAGAAGAACAATCAATACATTTCACAATTAAAGATGGTCAAAAGTTTTTTAATGTTTTTCTGGAAACTGTTTTTTAAGAAAATTTCTGAGATATTTGACTGTTTCAGTCAAACTTTCCTTGGGAAAATTTACTTATTTATAAGGTAGGTGGAAAGGCAGGAGGGGGAAGAAAGATAAAGACACTGATATTTGCTGTAGAACATTCAATAATCTAATAATATCCCGAGGAGGGGGGGATATCCTAGACCCCATCCAAGCTTTTCTTCTGTCACTTTGGACTGAGTATGTGAACCTGCCTCATCCATTTTATTCATCCTACTTTGGGATGAGCAAAACAGTTAGGTCATAAAGGCAGTATCTGTTCTGTACTGTTTGTTTGTTGATTCAGCTTTCAGTGGACACGTTGCTTTATAAAACTCTTCAGCTGTAAATGAGACACTGACTTCATTGTCTCATTTGCTTTAGATGGAAGCGTCCCAGGTTGGAGTCTTTGGCCAGTAAATGTAGGGAAGCTTTTGAAGCTGCAGCCTTGGAAGTCGTAACCTAATAACTGAACTTCTGTTTGCCCTCTATTTTTAAGTTTTCTCCTCCATCACCCCAACAGATCTTGAAAGAGCTGATTTATGCAATGAGAGTTTTTGACATTTTTATTAAGTCCAGGCACTTAATAAAGACATTCTTTCTGCAATGTGATTAAATTGAGGTAAAGAAGCACTTGTGCTATTTCTCTCTTCTTATTGAAGTTTTTAACAGATTTCCTTTTTTGCCTTCCTGTGACAGGGCCTGTTACATCATTTCCATGATCTGCTCTCACCTTCCACTGCAATGGCTGTATGGGAAGTGCATCTGCTTCTACAACTGAGCTTCAAAGAGGTTTCTATCTATATCTACTATTTCTGCTCCAGTTCTTAAAAAAAATGAGTGGAAATTAGACATAGACTGCAAATGACAGGGAATATTGCCTGAGGTTGCTATAAAGATGTTTGTTCTCTCGTCGCCTATGCTGCACTTACACCATGGATTGGGCTGGTTTACTTGGAAAGATCAGGGAAGCCTGGAATGGTTTGGGTTGGAAGTGAGCTTAAAGGTCACTCCCTACCTCAAGTTCAGGCCACTTAACTGCGAGAAAGATAAAGAAGCCTGACTTTTAGAAGAAAAGTGTAGTTTATTCCTTGGAAGTTTCTTAGTTTGATTTTGGATAGCCAAAAATTTGAGACTTCTGCAATACCTAGTCAACCTGTGAAAGTCCAGGCCAGGATTTCGACTCTGAGGATAGCAAGCAAATGCCTTAAATTAGAGGTTTCAATTAGAGAATATTAAATTCTCTTCTGTAACAGGAGATGTTTTGGGAGAAATGGGAATAGCCAGGTGGGAGTAATTGGTTTTGGAAGAGTCGAAAGTGGGAGCTCTGCCCAGCACTTTCTTTTATTATGGCTGTTTTCCTTCCACAGCTCAGGAAAACTCATATTCATGCACAGCCTTACACTTCACTGGGATTCCCTGACTTGGAGACTGTCAGCATTGGCTTATTATACAAGCTCTTTGTTTTATCCTATACAATACATCTCGCCATACACAATTTGGCCTCTTAACCTGCCGTGAAATATTTCAAAGGCTTGTTGCTGGAAGACGTCGTCTCTCCTCGCTGTGATTTGTGCGGCCGCGGCTGCATTTTCCTGACAGCTTATAATGATTCGTGGTGGGTTGCAATACAATGAACTCATGCTGCAGAACAGCACACTGAAAAAGATCTTTCAAATTATTGTTCCGGTGCAAAAGGTGCCCAATCACCTTCCACCTGCGGATTAGTCGGTTGCTATAGGAACGCACTGTAGCTTTTCAGTGCTGCACCACTGTAGTGCCCAGATTACTGACTCTGACAAACACAATAGGGGAAAGAATCACGGGTTATTAGTGCTGCTGATGATGTGATGTTATAAACCTGAGGTGGCACAGAGCGGATGAATAGAGCAGGAGCCGTGAAATGCGAAGGACAGGAGGAGGAGAGGGAGCAGAGTGAAGTGGAGCTAAAGTCATCACTACGGAAATGTAGTCTTTGATCTCATCTTCCACTCTGAATAGATATTTTCATAATATAATGCCGAATGCAAGCAATGCTGTAAGTGATGGCAGAGCCACTGGTCATGTCTTTGTGTTAGCAGGGGGCTGCTCCTCCTCTCCTCCCTTTTCTTCCAGTGAGTACTGAAATCTGAACCTTTTCATTCCTGCAGGATTGACTCTGACCAAGGTCAGAGCAACTAGTCACCAATATTCTTCATGGGTGAGTCAGGCCTCCTGCATCCCTGCGAAATATCACCTGAAATATCCACCTACGCACAGGACTTTAATGGGGAATTTTGCAGCATCAGAAACACAGAGTGAACAGCTGAGATCAGGTCTCTGTCTACTTTGGTGGCCATAACTGAGACTCAGGAGTTTATGCTGCTGAGCACCCTCCTGCAGAGCGAGCTGCCTGTGTGTTTCAGAGGGGCGAAATAACTGCTTGCAGCTCTGATTTGTAGATGGTCTAAAATTCCCAGAAACAGTTTTGCTACCACTTGTGCTCGGGCAGGGTGAAGCAGAGGAATAAAATATATACTTGTCCACTGCTTGTGTGCCTTGAGCAAAACAAGCTGTGTTTAGTCACAAGTTCACCAGATGGTACTCTGGGGGTTATTGCTGTTATATTACATTACTGCAATATATTAGACAAGGCACAGTGATTCATTCCCTCTCCTCAGTGCTTTTGGAGGCTGGTTCCCTCCCAATGGAAGCACAGCTGACCCTGCTGCTCACGACCCTTGGTACCCCTGTGGGCTCCTGTTGGTGCACGGGCAGGAAGCACCAAACATCCCAGCACCGGTGGCAGCACCAAACCTTACAGGAGACCTGGCTTGCACCCAGCTCTATGCCCGGAGAAGTGCCTTCACTTTCTCATTTGAGACAGCTGATTTGGGGCATCATTTTTTTCAGCCCTGGGTTCCTCCTCCAGTGCTCCAACCCCGCTTGTTTTGCCTTCTCACTGAGGCCTCCCCGACCTTGCAATTGGACCCATGTGACCCTCTAAGCAGGGAAATGGCCTTGCTCAACCCCTTGTTTGCAAAATGGACTGGAGTACAGAGTTTGCACTGTACTTAGAGAGCACAAGAACTATCAAAACACCACAGAGAGATATTGTTTTCCTCCACTTCTGTTACTCTGTAGGCTAAAACCCTCAGTCCAGTGAATTATGTGCTGGCTGACACCTAAGAACCCATCCTGGACTGGTGCCACATGTGCATGCAGGGCATAGGTGCTGATGTTGGTCAGCTGGACGGCCCCTGGGACCATCTGCCACCCTTCTTTGGCCTCCCTGTCTCCACCATTATGTGCACTGACCAGCTGCTTTTCCTCATTGCCCTTGACAAAGCTCCCAAGCCACAGTCACCCCTTGCTATGAGAGGAGACAAAGAAATGCCACAGCCACTCACTCTCCCAATGGCTTTGAGCTTCTAGTGCTCCAAGGCCTTTCCCTGATCCCAGGTTTCCTTCTGCTCTCCAGCACTGTCCTCATGGTGCCAGGACACTGACTTTAGCTTCCCGAGTGCTCTGCCCTAGTCACAAGCTCAGGATCAAAATTTACTTTAGTTCTGCATAAAGCATTTAAAAGAGTGATGGAACAGGTTGGTAGGAACGTGCTTGGATCAGAATTTCACCACAGGTGTTACTGTAATTTCAGGCAACTTGAAAACTGCAAATTGGGCCCTCTTTCCCTTAGATTATGCTTTTCATTTTATGATCCTCTGGAGAAAAATTAATTTCCTGGGCTGAACTCCTGTGTGCAAATTTAGAGGGACAGAACACACTCTTGCCTCTTTAGTTTTAAGTGGCTTTAAATGGGGATGTAGAAGGGAAATTGAGAGAGACACCTGACCAGGGAAGTATGGAAACCTAGCTCCAATAAAATAAAGGGAAAATCTTCCCTCACCATCGTCATAGGTGTGCGTGACCTTAGCAGAGCTCAGGAGTGCTATGGGAGCAGCAGTGCTACACTCCTGTTATGCCTTATTTTTTTATCAACAATGTTCTCCTCCACTTTGACGTCAGCTTCAAGATTGCTCGCTGTGATGTGCTGCACCTTTCATATTTTCTTTCCAGTCATAATATTGCTTCAGTCGTAACCTCAGCACTTTGAGGAATAATTGTCCCTGACAAGGGGGTGAATCACTGGCAGAGAGTTGATAAGCATTACATACAGATGACAGAAGTCAGGACATATCGGATTACTGCTGTGAATATAATAAAAGAGAGCCTAAACACTTTGGCAGCTCAAAGACAAGCCATTTCATAACTCTCTAGTGGGGCTATTATCTTCCATTTACTGCCGCTGATAACCAGGTTGCAACTGTCTCCCTAGGATCTAGTTACAATTCACTTAACACTTAGAGGACCAGACATATTGGAGGACACTCAGATGAGGATAATTTCTTAAAGATCATTTATTTTTAAATTTTTATCTTCCTTGCTTCCCCTCTTTATAGTGCGATAAGAACCTAAATCAGGAAGCTTTGAACTTCTTTGGGGAAAGGAGAGTTCATGGTCATCTTCCCTTTAATCTTTCACTCCTGAGTTTCTTTTGAAGCCAGTTGTTCATATCCAGCTGAATAAGTGACAAGCAGGTTTCCATGCCTGTTACTCTTGTAATACATGCACCCAGACCTAAAAGCCTGTTCTGATACTGACTCCATTAGGTTTACATGTAAGTGTTATGGTTTTATTTTTGCAGCCAGGAAGGGGCACCTGAGCTTACAAATCAGGAGGTGTTGGTGTGTATCAGTAACATAAGTCACAGCAGTGTCAATTACAATCCACACTGGTGGAGTCTGGATACAGATGATATTTGTATGCACTGCATGAGATTTTGTTTCTAAACCTCACTGCCTAAGAGGAGTTTAACACTTCATACTCCTAGATATCAAAATTCTCTATTTTAGGCTAAAGAGAAAAAGAATTACTTGGCTATGGCAGAAATCTGGCAAATCAGCAGTGACTCTCCTTACTAGCCAGCACACGACTGAGAAATATTTATTAATCTTAGGGATTAAACCCTCTCTGTGTGAAGGGAAACTCTGTATTTCTGCAAAACTTTCCTCCTGTATCCATACCAGGATCAGCAAACATAAGCTCTGCTCAGCTTTCAGCATCTCAGGTGTTTTCAGATGCAGGACAAAAGTTGATTCACCCTTTCTCAGGCTGAAGATTGGATCCTTTTTTTTTGTAATTTTGGCCACATAAATCTATTCTAGTCTACCAGAACCCCCTTCACGGCCACTGGGGGAGGAGTATCTTTGCCAAAGATGAATCAGGATGATGGGAGGACAAAAGCTCAGTGCTTCTGGAAACTCAGAAGTTGTGCATTTGTAAATGTGCCCCTTACCCCATGCAGAAGTGTTCTCCTTACATTCCCATCACTGGAAATTCTGCAAAGAAGCCTCTTTCCTTGTGTTTGAAGAGCCAGATTTGGTGATCTAGAAACTAGAACATCCTTCTGTTACTTATATCTTTAACCCACAGTGCAAACTTTACATCCTAGCTGGCCAAAAATAGGTCCTTACTGCTTTATATAAACCACCACCAATCTATTTTGGAGAGAAATTGTACCAGGCTTTCTTAAACTACAAACAATAAGCAATGCTTAATTGCCTTTTTGATATGATTTGCATCCCTGATTGATTTTTCACAGCACAAGCCCTCTTCTGCTACAAGGAACCTGTAAAGAACAACAGCAATAAGGAGGGGAGGAAAAAAGTTCAGTCATTGTTGAAACAGTAATTCCAAATGGTTTCCTCCTCAGGACTTCTGGATCTTACCACTGATTTTCTAGCAGCCAGGGAAAGCCAGGTGAATCCCTCTCTTCCCTGCTTGATCCATCTGTAGAATAAGCATGGTCAATCTTACCTGCTGCACCACTTTATCACGTGGTGCACCCAAGTAATATCTGTAAATTGCCGTAAGATGTTGAGATCAAGGGAATGCTGGAAGTGCCAAGTGTTGTTGTTGTTATTGTATTAACAATGTTGGCTCTTTTCACTGTTCATATGGTAGCCTGGCTGGAATTGGGCAGGAAGCCCAATAGTGCCAACAACCAACAAGAAACTAAAGTAAAATGTTTTACTTAATGAGAGCCTCTGTTTAATCAGAAGCCTGTGTAATTATGTCACAGAGGGCTAAGGATCTAATGTTTTCCTAATACATTTGCTTTTAAAGGGACGATTAAACCGGCATATTTCAAGATGATAAGTTGCTTCTTTGTTCAGTTCCAGTTATTTTTTTCTGCATTCCCTGGTGAGTCCAGAGAGAACCTGAGAGTCAGAGGATTTTTCTTAATTGCACAATAACTATCTTGTATGTCTGATGCTGGAGTATTTTCTAAAGACACAGGTTATTAGTCCTGGGTTGGATGGGTTTGCAAGAGAATTCAGATGCTGAATTTATTCTGGTTTGGCTCCTCTGAGGCATGGCATACATTATAGAAAGCCCTCAGTATTCCTGCCTGAAACAGTCAATATTCTTAGCAAGCAATTTGATCAGGAAGAAGGAATAAAACTATGCCTTAGCTTGAAAAATATAAATCTGATTTAAGTATTAAAGATTGTTTTTGGCTTACTTCTAAATGTTATGTTTCCACACACGTTTTGCAGGATCTAGGCACATATCTGCCCAGTTAGTTCTTTTCATATGTTTTGAAGAGAATAAGAAGCAAAAAAGCTCTTTATCTCCTAAAGACCACTGTCTCAAGAGATGTTAAACATCAGTCCATATTGAGATTCCAGGAAACATATTTATGCTGCATGAGATGGAGGAAATTACTTTGTCATATGCATGAGATTTTCTGATCTACCTCTCTGTTAATAGATTGGGTAAAACACCTTATGTCCACACCTTAGAGACGTTTGATCAGTTCTGTTCTTAAAGATCTGAGTGTAAAAGATCCCGTGGGCCCTCCAGGGAATTTATCCCAGCGACATTTGCTAATATCTAAGCAGGCCCTTCCAGGACAAGTTTTGGTTTGCCACAGTGAGGATAGAAGACACCCCATTGGCTTCCCCTTTCTCTTGTGAGTAGCCACAAACAGGAACACTGTGTTTATGGTGTGGTGACATTTACTGGGTTTTTGTTCAAACTCTTTTACAGTATGGTTTGGGTTTGTGTTTAGATGCGAGAATGGTGAGGATGGGATACCTTTCTCATGTAGTATGGTAGTCCTACATATCCCTTGATTGCTGCAAATTGCTTTTGAAAGGGAAAAAAATGGAAGCAAAAAAGGTATACCTCCTTTTATATCAGCTATTGGCCACACAGGAATTTGGTAGGAAGGAAAGAGTTAATAATATTATTATCAGGTCAGCAACTTTGGAAAGCTCTTCCACTTTGAAAAACATTTTCTTAATTATTTTAAGTTAACACTTAAATGCATAGAAAAAAATCACGTGCAATCTGAAACCCCAGACTTGGGGACAGGACTGGATTGAGATAACATTAAAGATTTTATTGCTGTTACATTATAAATTATTTCTATTATGACGGCCCTATGGGTATTACATTCTGTCAGTTCGCTTTCACTGTTACATCACTTAATGTTATTAACACACTTTAGGGTATAACATTACAGTTTTATTGTGGAAACCTTAAACACTTACATCCAAAGTACTGAATCAAGTTATTATCCTAGCTGACCAGATCTGGTCTATTATCATTTTATCACTCATAAAAACCTGTGATTCAATTTGATTTAACACTTGAGGAAAAACCATGGCTCATATATGCTTAAACCTAGTTGCAATATTAATACAAAGCAACACATGGATGACTTCATTTTATTAAAGCTGAGGTAGCCCTGGGAACTGCATTTATGATTTTTATGCCACATGAGAAATTTGATCTGACCTGTTGCCACTTGTGATTCTCCAGTAAACTGATAAGGTTTTCTTACCAGTATATTAAAGAATTGTGAACGTTTTACCTTTCTTACTGCATTCATTATACCCTCAGAAACCATAAATTTTTCATAACGCCCTAACCATGGAAAAAGATGCTCTCCCTGTCTTGGAGTCTTACCTTGTAGACTGGAAAAATGTTGCGCTTTGGAAGGCAAACTGAGTTTAAAACTGGAACAAAATTAGCCCCTAGTTTCTGTGTAGACACTTTTCTGTGCAAAAAGACTCTGTTGTCCTCTGTGTAGTTCAAAAAAGTTCTTTAATCCTTACACAATATTTAGAGGAGACATTGTTCTACTGAAGCCACTGGTCAGCATTGTGCAGACACTTAATTATTGGTTTTGGTTTGTTGGCTTTGTGTTTGCTGCCACTGCCTGAAATATTTAAGATCTTAATTAGGTTATCTGTTGTGTCCTTTGAGGAGAAGACCAAGAACTGAATGTGAAATTTAAAATGTCAAAGTGAAATATTTTGTATGTTCCGCTTGAGGGGAAGGGAGAAGACAAGACCATGCCAGTGTGGAAGAGCAGTGCTGAATGACCTCAGCAAGGAGTTCTGCTCCTGCAGCCTGATTCCCACCAAAGTCAGAGGAAGGGGTTTGCTCCTCCAGGAGTTCGCTGATGCAGTGACATTCCCAGGCAGGAGGGTGGATGCGCTGAACCCACCAGCCCCGCTCTGTGCCATGCGCACAAAATCACCCTGGCAACAGAGCTGACAGCTTGGAAACAGCAGCTGCTGCTTAATGGAAAACATTAGAAAAATAACTCATTCTAGATCTCTGTCCCCTCTCTGCATTTTCCTATTTATCACCAAAAAAAAAGTATTCTACAACCACCATCCAGAACTTTTAAAAGCTTCAAGGTGTGAGGGTCAGACACACAGGTGTGCAGGCAAAGAGGTGAGTTTCAAAAGCCAAAAAAAAATGTGACTGTGTAATTCCAGCACAGACATTTTTCTTCTTTAGCCACAGCTAAATTGTTTGCCATTGAGCAAGTGGGCCTATGTGCATCTTGTGGGAGTGGTGTGGATGTGCAATTATTTATTCTTGCATCAAACATGGGGAAGGCAAAATGTGGCCGAGCATGTGTTAAATTTCAAGTCAGCATTTTTGGTTATTGCTGCTTGAAATATCTCTGTTTCTGCTCAGAGCTGGGCTCACTGGAAAGGAGTAAGTATCCTAACAAAAGCAAACAACTGTTAAACTCTGTAAAACTCTGGTAAATTCTTCCCCTTTTTATTTTTTAATAAAAACAAATACCTTTTTTTTCTTCTGTTTCAGGTGTTCGAGAAAAGTCCAATAAAGACAACTCTAAGACAGCTTCCCCAGGTAAAAACCAAATCAAAGTAATGCTACATCACCCTGTGAAATAACAAATTAGGTAGAGAGACATTAAATAGTGTCATTCATCAGTCTGAAGTGATACAATTTATAACAGGATAATAATGGCCATAGTTGTATAAGTAGTAAAGGTAAGATTACATCATGACTTGCGTTAGCAGTATGAGATTATATCCTGATTAATGCGCAATTAACTTGTCATGGGTACAACACATGTGTTTGTAGGTGGCCAGATGGGTTACACCACATCTCATGCTCACATATGTAGCATTTATCACTTTCTCCTTATCTCAAGGAATTAGATGGCTACATCCACTACAATCTTTAGACACCTCACTGCCTTGATGCAGAGCCATCTAACCTCAGGGTATGACTAAGAAACCCTTGGAGATGACCCCTGGGAAATCTTAAACAGATGCATGAATCCTGCTCCTCTCTGCAGATCTGGAGCCTCATCCGTAGTTCCAAGGAGACATCTCCGAGCGGAGAGCAACAGCCTCAGCTGCTCTTTGGGCAGGCACCACTCACCTGAGCTGCTTTCAGAGCTCTATATCAGAGCTCCTACTCCCAAGAGAAAACCCCCAACACCCTAAAGCACTCTGGGTGAGGAATCCCTTCTCTCTTTCCTTCTAATTTTGCAGGGGAAAATAATTAAGCTACAGGAACAGCTGAGAAGGATTTTTACTTTTCATTGCAATTACTGAGGGAGGTGCTTCAACTTCACCTGAACTCCTCTGTTGGCACAGAACTGGGTTATCTGTCCATGTGCTGACATGCAAGTTTGCTTATTCAGACTCTCCCTCCCTCTGTTGGTTTTTTCTGCTGTTTGTCTTTGTGGCTGCAGATCTGGGTGTGTGCAAACATGTATAAAGCAGTGAGGTGGTTGAAGGGAGACGAAGGGCCCCCAAGTTTTAATTTCTGTTCCATCACAAACTCAATGTTTGTCCTTGAGCAACTCATTTTAATTTCTCTTACCAGGTTTCTCAGTCTGAAGGGGGAGCGATATTACGTTGTTAGGCTGGCCTACCTCACACTGTATGAAATATCCAATTAGATGTTTGAAGTTGTAAATTGCTGAGTGATGACAGAACAGAACTTCTCAAAATAAATGGCATCAGATTTTTTTTTTTGCACACTTTTTAGTAGTGAAGTCTACCAGAAAGGGTTGGCTCTACTTTGATCCTTCCTGTGCATCATTTTCATGTTTGATGGTACTCCCCAGTTCCAACACCAAAATGGTCATTTTCCAGCATTTCCAATTTAGAAGCAAAAGCTCATATAATAAGGAAAAAAATCTAATAATTTTCTTGTCTTGAAATGTCTTTTCCAGCTGGCAATATTGAGCACTGGGATATAGGGCACCCAGCAGTTGGGAACATGCACATTCTGGGTCCCAGTTGTGCACATCTTTAGTGTTCAAGAGAAAAAGGGAACCATGTTATGTTTGGATTCAATTGTTAGAAAATTTTTACGCTCTTCAGAATTACTTCTGCTGAATAGAATTTAACAAATAAATGCCTAATGAACATGCTTGTATCAAACAGTTCCAGGAGAGACAGTGCAGTTCATCATTTCCACCCCTGAGAGTTTTGATTCTGAGATGATTAGCTAAGGATCATTTTAGGTGATATTTCTCCTGTCTAGAGTAGACACTTCACTCTGTAATGTATAAGGCATCTATTTTTGTTATTAGAAATTCAGTTTATTATGGCCTGATCTCCATTTTCAGTGTATCCTGAGAGATGCCATCAAGCGCTGATGCTACAGAAAGCCAGCCAAGACTTCATTTACACAAGTAAGAATGAAAAGTGACATCAGCATCTATTTGAGCTGTAAGTTCTGATATAAAAAAAATTCAAGCAAGTTTTTTCAACAGCATTAAGTCTGTGTTTGAGTGCACCCTAGGCCTTAGACTAGCCTAGGAGAGACCAGAATCTGGTGTTCTCCCTTTGACATGTAATGAAAAACTCATTTATTATTAAAAATAAAATTATTCTTTCTCATTCTTCAGGAGTGGTTTGTGTATCCCTTGAAGTGCTTCAGGATGACAGAAGAGAGAGACTTTCAATTGCACAAGCTGAAATAACTGACTTGCTCTTCAGCTGGAAAAATGAATTTAAGATTCAATGATCACTGCTTACAATGTCCATCGGCAAAGACAGGAGGAAAACATAATTTCCTTTGTTAGCAATCTCACTGTTAAAAGGAAATGTCAGGTCTGAATATGTAAATAGAGTAGACTTGGGGCATGTTGAGAATTCAGGCAAAATACTTTGGGTTGAAGTAGTTAATTGGCAAGTCTGAAACATTTCAATGTTAAACCATTAAATGTAAGGTAAAAAAAAGAAAAAGTAATTACATTTGAGACAGGCATCCACTTCAAACCCAGAACCTGAAAAAAAATCCCCTAAATTAGAAAGCCCAAATCAAGGCATTCCTTAGATAATGTTTTGAGGAAAAAAAAAAAAAAAGAAAAAAGAAAATCAGTGGATTTCTCATTCCAAATTGGTATTCTTCTCAAAAAAAGGGAGTTTTATGCAGAACTTTGTCCAAGCACACAACTGGTTTTTGCTGTTGCTCAGAAGACATCCCAGTTCCCGGAGAACCAGCATAATCAGTGGCTCACACCTGTGTTCATTCCCAAATTACCCTCTCAGTGGCTGGAGCCGTCCCAAAACAGACCCAGGAAACTCTCAGCCACAAATACCTGGTTTGCCCTCTGAGCAGTTCCCCAGCTGATAAATTAGGGGAAGGCTGCGCAGGGAGGCCCAGACACTTCTTACTTCATTTTGCTGTTTGAAATTCCCTCTCAGCCCCCATTATTGACGTCTAGGCAGGAAGTCTGTGGGAGCTGAAGGGATCTGACATCCATGACTACGACGCTTCTAACGCGTCTCGTCACAAGGCTACGAGCAGAGCCAGGTAGCAGCTCGCCTGGGAGCATTACAGAGCAGAAATTGCAGGGGTTTGGGGTGCATCCTTCAAGCTCCAGGAGCTGCTTTGCAGTGTCTTTGAGCACAGAACATGCAAGGCAAAGGCAGGAGATTATCCCCCCTCCCTCCTCCAGTCTCCATCAGTCCCCAGCCCAGCCTGTAATTTGGCAAGATGAATGAAGTGTTTTCGGAGTGTCATCACTTCTGCCTCTGGCAGATTTGCTTCCCCAGTCTGCCTTTCGCCTTTTGGACCTGTCACTCAGCCCTTTGGCAGAGGGGAGGAGGGGGAGGGAGGAGGAAATCATCTCTTTGCTAATCACCTATCACAAGCAATGAAATCCCGCAGGCTCCATGCCAGCTAGGTACATTTCAAAGGGAAATGGAGGGGGGCAAAGTGTCACTCAAGGCAGATATTTATGAAAGATGACAGTTTGCAAATATCTCAATCTTGGACAAGGCTGCTCCAGTGACACAGAGGAGTGTTGCAAAATTGGAAGAGTCAGCAGCCAACATTTATTTCATCAGGACCTGTCCAATCTTCAGTGATCGCTTGACAGTCTGGGGATTGCTGGCACAAGCCGGCCCCTTTCCATTGGTCGCTTTCCTTTAGTTTGCATGGATCAGTCTAAAGAGTTGTAATAAATATGTAAAGAAGGATAAGAGGAGTAGTTTTGCAGAGCTGCATCCTCAATGGGAGAACAGGCACAAAGCTGCACTCCCCTGTTTAGCTGCACCAAAGAGCAGCAGTGGTGATTACAGCCCTATTGATTGCTTCTGCATGGGAACAATGAGATATGGGCCCCTCTCGCTCGTGGGGACCCCCCATGACTCCCAGGCTCCCCCCACTGCCACATCAGCTGCTGTGACTTCTCTGAGGGACTTGTCTCCTGTCTCCCCCAGCTATGGGTGTAGTAAAGGAGAGATGACCCCTCTCCCCTTGGGGCTTGGGGACACCATCAAAAATTTGCTACTAGTGCAGGGATGAGGTGAATGATCTAGAAACTCATTTCCACAGCTGTGGGTGGGCTGAGGAGTTCACCTGGCCCTGGGCTGCTTCTCTGCCCTCCACACCCTGAGGTAACTGCTGCTGGTTGCTGGCCCCAAGTGCTTGGCCAGCCTGGGCTCCAATGGTTTCATGATGCCATTGCTGACCAGTGCAAGGGGGTATTTCTCCCCTGCTTCACTCAGCCTCCTCTTGGAGGCTGTGGGTGCTGTTTGGGGCCATGGAGGCTGACTTGGACCAAGAAGAGGGATTTTTTGCGTGGAGTGCCTCAGGTAGGACTGTGGCAATCACCACAGGGAGGGAGGGGGGTAGAGGGTTAGAGGACCAAGCAGGCAGGAGGAGGAGGAACAGTGGAGAGGGAGAGAGGAGCTGTGTTGATACTCAGGGGAATGTGGCAAAGCAGGGCAGTGAGGTGAGCGTTGCTGGGGGACCATCCACTGTAGGCCGTGAGAGAAAGGAAAGGCACATCCCAATGCTCTTCCATCAGCCATCCAGAAGGGGAATGTTCCCATTCGTCACATTCCAGCACGGCCTCTCTGCCTTGTTCTGTAGCATCTGCAGGTTAAAGGTTTAAGGACCTGAATCGCTGAACACGGGGCACGTGCTTCTGCTTCTTAATTGCCCCTGTCATTTCACTTGTGCGTGTTACAAACTAATTTAGAGGACAGTAATACAAAAATGCTGTCTTCTCCAGGAGCCATAGCCCTACAGATGGAATTACTCTGCTGTGGGCTGAGAAGCAGCAAACAGTTTCTGAAATGCTGTGTTAGAAAGGTCTAAAGTGAACGCAGTTATTGACAGCAGCAGAGGAACCAATGCAGCTGTTGGCACAAAAAGTGGAATTTCCGAGTGAAGAAATTTCCTTTCTTATCACTAACAAAGAGCTGTAGATGACAGTTGGAATAGTCCTGTCTCAATATTCACTATTTTCATGGGCAAATATAAGGCCTAAAAGGAGAGGCTGATTCAGCTGCTTGCTATGTGGTGTTTTCTTGCATCTTGTGCACTGAGAGTTTATGTGTGTGTGACTCATGGGGAGTAACATGGATGGAGGTGGATTATGTTAGCAGAATGTAAAACTGCTCCTCTGTTTTAGGGTTTTAGCAATTCAGTTGAAATGGCTCTTGAATTCAATTAAAGGCCTTGTTCTTCCTTTATTTATGCCTCGCATATCTTGGAGTTTTGCATAATTTAAGCTAAACTGTGGCAAAAAACATCACCCTTATTTTAGTCATCAAGAAGTAAGTGTTTGCGATCTCTGGAGTTCAGTAAAGATGCACATGGGTGACAAGTGGTAAGATGCAGGAGAGTTCTTAATGAGAGAAGCTACCATTGCTTTTAGTCTAATGTATTGCTAGAATATCCTAAGACAACACGTAACTCATGTATGTCAGTAGGACTCTCCAAAATTAATAGTGAAAGAAAAAAGAAATGCACCAACGTGGTCTGCTTATTCAGAGTCCAACAATGTAAAGTGGGAGTATTCACCAGAGGTTCTTGGAAGTGCAGCTTGCTTTTCAGAAACACTCAGTTCAGTGGTGTTTACAGGTGTGCTGAGGCCATTACCTTGTGACGTAGCCCTAAGGTCACTTTTATGGTAGCCAGAATGGTCAAAGTTGCAGTTGTCTGCATGGTTTGCTGCCTGCTCAAACTGGCATGGAGAATCCTCCACCTCCAGTTCCTCCCTTGGCCTGCCCTGGCAGCCCAGAAGGGCTGATCAGCTGACTGGGCTGAGACGGAGGTTAACACCCTCCCTCCACTCTACTGCAAATACCTTTGCCAAAGCAAATTATTCTTACCCAAGGTTTCTTGGGTAAATCTTCCGTCACCAGGGATAAAAAACCCCAAAGTGCTATAAAAGGCTAGTTAATCACTGCACACCCTGCAAGGAGCAGAAGGCCATTCCAGAGTAATTGGAGTTATCTTCATTATTCTTATTTTCAATTACATTTCAAAATCAAATAACAACTTGCCTTTTAGACAGTTTCATGATCTAAATCCCAGTTCTATAATTTTTACTTAGTGCTTACATACACAAAAGTTCTCCTTGATTGTAATGGCCTCTTAGCTTCTCAAAGAAACTTCCTGAAGGAAAGAAATTAAAAAAGTTTTGGTCTTTGAAACAGCGGAATCCCAAGCTGTCCACACAAATGCACATGTAGTTATTGCAAGTCACCTGTCCTGTTATTTAAATCTATATTCAAATAACTGCTTTTCAGGTGCCATCTTGACACCAATTAAATACACAGCTGTGCATCTGTTTGTGTACAGGGCTCGATTGCTCGTGTGCTGTAGCTCAGGCCATGGCTGTCGCTGCAGAGTAAAGCAGAATGATTCTTAATAATTATTAAACAGTTGATGAAAAAATTAATGGCTGCATCTAAACTTTGCAAAGCAGGTGCACAGTCTGGTTGTTTAGTGGCCTTCATGGAGGTAGCTGGTATCTGGCTCAAGAGCTGGTGTTATGCTGGAGTTTGTCCTCAGAGGTTTTTTGGTTCCTGGGTGCACTATAAGACTTGTGGATATCCTGTGGATATGGACACCAGGCTGATGACAGTTTTCTGTGAGGTTTACAGTTGTTTTTTTTCAGCTGTCCCTGTACACAGGAGTCTGCACATACACGAGTGTCTGTATGTGCATATCACCTTGTGTCAACACCACCCATCCCGGCAAGATGGGCACCAGCGAGGAAAAAGCTGCTTCTGCTTCTCAAATAAATACAATTCCATTTCTTCAGAAGGGATAAAAGTGATACAGCCTAAACAAAGTTCCATGCCTGTGTTTTCATACCACATACTCAGTCCCAGAGTCCTCTGGAATATCTCTCTTGCCTTGCAGGAAGGAAGAGTACTTAAAAAAAAATAAAAAGAGACAAAACCCACAACCAAAACTCTCAATGTTATTCAATGGAATTCACCCCTCAGGACAGGAATTCCCATACAGGTCACGGAAAAAAAAACCCACCACCTCCTTTTCTGAATATCACTTTTCATACAGTAAATCCCTCAGAGTCTTTATTGTGGAATGAATAATAGATTAATCATTCCTCTGTGTGCAATGCTGGGGCTCTCTAATGTCACTGATTATTCTATATTGAATAAATACTGTTGCTAGGTTGATATGTTTAAGGCAAATGAGATGCTTATTGGTATCCAAGAAGCCAGTTAACAAGATCCATTTTCCTCCATTGACTTCTACTCATGTATTAATGAGGTTCAAAAATGTCTTTTCTCTGTGTATCAGATAAACGTACCTTTGTTATTCCCAAGAAGCACACAAATATTTGCTCCATTTATGTTTGTATTAATGTGTCACTGAAGCTAAATCTTCAGAAAGGGAATAAATACCATATCCATTAAGCCACTTAAGGGGCGAGTTCTGCGAAACTGTGCTGCAGTTGTTGCCATGGCAAATGCCCATATTTAGGGAATTGTGTGGCATCAACTCCAGCATAAAGGACCAGAAGAAGGAAGTTTACTTCTCCCTAGACAACTGTCACCTACATATATGTATTTAAAAAGTTCCTGTGGCTGCAGGGGCCCTGTATTGAAAGGTAATTTAAGTGTGCAAAGTGGGGAAATGCAGAACCACCCAGAGACCATGCAGAGAGAGGAAGAGAGCAGAGAGCAAACAGCTGTTGGATAAAAGCGACAAGCCTTCCTGGGCAAAGGGCTGCACTGTTCTTCCCCACTAAACAGGAACAAAGATATTCCACAAACTTGTACAGTTTTTGTTGTGCTGGTCCCTTTCCCTTGTCCCAAAGTAGTCTTCAGTAGGAAAATGTATTTTCTTTTCACTGACACATGAGATTTTGCATTTTTTTCCTTGATTTTCCTGCAGTGTTTGTGGGTGTCTGGAAAACTATTAGACTTTGGAGTTGAATGTGGGGAAGTCTATTTAACTTATCTGAAAATCACAGAGAGCATTAGCTGATCTTTTCCATGTCTCAGAATGATTCTTTCTATTTCACCTACTTAAAACTATTTGTCCTGCAGCAACAAAAATGTCAGCAGACTTTTGAGTAGAAGTCTGGAGAACTGCATTTCTGAAGTTTCTAAGTTTAAAGATTAGGAAAAAAAGAATGAGAGAGTGCAGGTTTTTTTTCTGTGGTTTTACATGACAATCGATTTTGGTTTATAACTGAAAAATATCTTGGAATCAATTTAAATTTCATTGTGTTTTTCTTCTATCAAGATAAATGAGTAACTAACAAAGGTGTTAAGGTTGTTTCTGTGCTGCAACATTTTACAACATCATAAAAAAAAGGAAAATAATCGAAGTGACTTCTAAGATGGTACCTCTAAGATTTGGTTGTATTCAAACACTTTGTGTGGTTAGATTAACTGAATGAAAGAAAACTCATAAACATGCCTTAAAAAATAACCTAACAAGGTCTAAAATAAAATCCTGACTGACTTCGTGCCTGTTTAGGTGAACATCTTGAATGGAGAATGAATCACACATGGACGTTGGGACACGGGAGGAAATATTAATATAGAGGAAAACCAAGAAGTTTATTCTTTTTCTTCACCTGCCTGGAGCAAATTTCCTGAAAACATCTGCAAATGCTGTATAGTGGGAAAGCAGACCTGGGCCCACACTGTGCAGGAAGCTCCAAGCTTTGTCTGCAGTGCTGGATACAATAATATCAGGGTGGTGGCAGAGTGAAGGGTATCTCTAGGTATAAATCCAGATCCCTTTTTTTCTTTTTCTGGTGAGGGGGAAAGGGGAAACTGGGGACCAGGTTGAGGAACCCCTGGGAGCCATATGGAATTTACTGATTTTTTTTTTTTTAATCAAAACTTTGTAGCTCAGTTTCAAACACTGCAATAACTTAATACAGAGTAAAACTTTACTGGATTCAGTGTAATAAAGTCCTCTGAATATTCACACATTGCCTACAAATGGCAATTGTCTTCTAATGCAAGCTGGAAGAATTGCTGTTTCTCTGTGGCCCTGGTCCAAATCCACAAAGTCAGCAGGGGGGCCCCTGGCCTCCAGATCAGGTCTGAAGCCTGGTTGATATCTCAGACCTTTCTGAGTGTTTTGAAAATGTATTGGACCAAAAATGATTCCTTCTCCAGACATCGGAATGTTCGCAAAGAGTAGAGGTCAGACTCCTCCAGCTGATGCTTTTGTTTACAATTCTTATTGAAGAAGGGGGTCTATTTTCACTTATAACTTGTTCATACCCAGATTCTTGTGTAGACATACCTGGGGACATTCCAGATGATGAAAGTACCATGAGAAGAGTTTTACCAGCAACATGCCCAAATGTCTGGTAAAATATCCGCACACACAGGGAGTCATTCCCAGTCCTGGTTCAGACTCCTGCCTGAGTGTAATCAGCTTCAGCTCATTGCTGTTCCAAGCCAAGCCAACTGATTTGAGCCAGAGGTTTTCCAGCAACAGGCAAAATACCCTGGTTTTGTTTCCTTAAGTCTTTTATTTCTTGGGTTGCCAGAAAGGATCCTGTGCCATGCTGAATACCACTGATTACAAGTACAAGAGTACAATTACAATTGCCACTGTAAAGACAGAACAGTTAGATATACTAAAATATGGTTTTAGTCTTCATTCCAAACTGATGTTTTTGTGGCATGGAAGTTCTAGAAATAGTAATTTTTACTCCTCTTCATCTGATGTCTCATCAGAAATACAGGAAAGAAAAAAGCAAGACATTCTCACTTCTTTGTTTTCTAGATCAGGCAATTGGAAGCAACTGGTTTCTTGTAATAAAAGTTGGGGTTTAGGAGGTAATTTTAGCTCAGTTTCACATCCAGCTCTGAAAACTGAGAACATGAACTACATTTGCATCTGGTTTTGTGTGATGGAGTATTTCTTGTTCCACAGTCTGGGGTATTCATATCCTGGGAGGTTTCTGAGTTGAGATATGTAAAAATCAAATTCTCACAGGAGGCTGGTTTGGTTACTTCTCAGAGTTGTTTGAAGCTGGGGTACCAAACACAAACCTGCTTCAAGATTTCTGATCATCTNGAAGTTTCCAAGTCAGGGCTCAACCTGTCAGATCATTTAACTTGCTACCTGCAGTGTCTGCATTTTGCAAATAAACTGTAACTGGGCTGGAATCTTCTGTAACTCCTAGAGAGTTTGAAATCAAGTTTTACATGAGTTGATTTCAAGTGACTGTGCAGTATCTGGTTCATAAGCATAGTACTGCAGCAGTAGTAAATCACGTGGTGTATTTTCTGAGATGACTGACAGCCTTGCAGGTACTTGTAAGCACTTAGCACCTAATGAAAACCAAGCC
This sequence comes from Dryoscopus gambensis, assembly GCA_013389985.1. Taxonomy (NCBI): domain Eukaryota; kingdom Metazoa; phylum Chordata; class Aves; order Passeriformes; family Malaconotidae; genus Dryoscopus; species Dryoscopus gambensis. Next base: position 52,214 of record WEIT01039552.1, read on the forward strand.
TATGGAGTGCTCCATCTCACACAGGTACGAAAGGATATGAAAGGGTAATTACACAAAAAAGGCAAATGTGATTGTGGTTTTTGTTGTAGGGCACAGAGAGGGGAGACAAAACTCCTGGGTCTTTGATTTAATTTTTTTTATCAGTATACAATTACATAAGTCTACTTCAAAGGGAAGCAGGGTATGAAGCAGTAGTTTGAGATTTCGTGATGGAGATCAGCAAATCAATAGGTAGAAGGACACTCACAGAAAGGTTATTCTGCAGAAGAAGTGGTTACTGCTTATTTTGTTAGGAATATCTTGTACACCTAGGGCAGGAAAGCAAAGGGAAGTTTTATCCCTGATTTGATTCCCCAGAAGCGTACAGAATAAATTACATTTAATGACTGGCTTTAAAAAGAAAATAATAAAACTGCAAGACTGTCACCAGTGTCTTTGAAGCACATGCTTTGAGAGTTTTTGTCTGAGAGACTGAACTTCTGGGTAGTACACTGGATTGAGCCAGAATGGCACAGATGAGAGTGAGGGGAAGGCAAGGCTGGCTAATTGAAAACTGGGAGCACTTTGCAAACACTATTACATGAAATGTGAGAAGTGTAACGTGGCAGAAACAAGGCAACGCCTGGTGTAAGCAGTTAATTGTGTTGTACCGAGGCGTGTTAGAGCAGCACACTTTGTCAGAACCTGATCTACTGCCATTCCCAGCCACCAGTTCCCTTGCTGACTTGGGTTACAGCGATGACCATTTGGGTGAGAGTGTCCCGGGGGGCCCAGCTCGCATTAACCCAACATTTCCTCTGTCTGATGTGCCTTTATCACACTGCAGCAGCTCAGTGGCTCCGGTTATTTTTTTACTAATGCACAGCAGTGATTTGTTAAAAGAGAATTTATTTAATTCAGAATGAATATGGGCTTTTACGTTAAGAGCCCCAGCTCATCTTTACCTGTAAATGAGGGCAGCTTATTTGTCTGCTGCCGTCAGTGTCAGCTGGGGGCCAGAAGTTCTGTTTTCCGTAAATATCTTTCAGAGTTCGTGTAGGATTATTCAGGGGGAAACGGGAACAGGGAAGAGTAGGTTTCATCTTCCCAAAATTACTGAAACAATCAGGTAATAATTCCCCAACGCCACCTTAACACCGCTGTGACTGCAATCACATACAAACCCCAATACTGATGCAGTCAGCTACAGACATTCGCTTCTCTCTGCTCTGGTGGGAAAAGAGACTGAAGTTCAGGACATGCCATCTTTTACTGAAGTGTAGTCTTAAACTTACTTCAGTTCCATGTCCATGTTCCCTCTCTGAAAATAGTTGGTATTGTTTAGTGATGGGATCCCTCCT